>SKCR01007432.1:0-45212 GCA_019454045.1 Zanthoxylum bungeanum | reverse complement strand
GGTGGCAATACGGGATCATTTTAAGCCAGTCATTGATGACAATTATTATGGGATTGCCCATCAACCAATCAACGCCAAAAATTTTGAGCTGAAACCTGCATTGATCAACATGGTGCAAAAGAACCAGTTTGGGGGTTAAGCTGTAGAGGATCCCAATGTGCATTTAAAGATGTTCTTGGAGATGACAGATACCATAAAGATGAATGGCGTGACTAAAGAGACCATCAGGCTATGTCTATTCCTATTCTCTTTAAGGGACAAAGTGAGAGGTTGGCTGCAATCTATTCTCACGGGGAGCATCATGACATGACAGGATATGGCCACAACATTTCTGACGAGGTTCTTTCCAACAGCTAAATCAGCCCAACTGAGAAAAAAAATTAACATATTTAGGCAGTTGGAGACTGTGAATCTGTATGAGGCATGAGAACGCTTTAAAGATCTACTCAGGAGATGCCCACAACATAATTTTGAAGTCTAGGTTCAGATTCAGTTATTCTATAATAGGTTAAATGGTCCTAATAGAACCATGATAGATGCAGCTGTGGAGGAATTTTATTCAAGAAATGTGCCGAAGACGCATATGCTTTATTAGAGGAAATGGCCATCAATAACCATCATTGGCCAAGTGAACGTCTGACAGTGACTAAGGTGGTCGGTAGATATGAGGCAGATCATATTGTTGCACTTACAGCTCAAATGTCATCCCTCACGACTCATCTAGCAGCATTGACCAATCAACAAGGCCAACATTCTATTGAAGTTGTTGCTGCTAATGGAATGTTTTTACCTAATGGAGGATATGAGCAAATCCAGTATGTGAACAATCAGAATTTCAACAACTATAGAGGCAATCTCATGCCAACTACTCTCATCCGAATTTATCATATGCTAATACAGAGAATGTCTTGCAACCTTCATCTGACTTCAACTATCCAAGAGCTAAACATAAACCTCCCTTAGAAGACCTCATAAGCACGTTTGCTACTAATACTTCAGCGAGGTTTGAGAAGAATGAGTCAAGGCTGAACAATATTGAGACACACATGGGAAATATAGAGGCAACAATGAAGTCTTTAGAAGCACAAATTGGGCAGATTGCTTCATCCATGACCAATCAATAGCAATGGGCATTTCCTTGTAATACTGAGACAAACCCTAAGAGTAGCGCCAAACAATTTTTTTCATGTCATAAAAACCGGTGGATACCAAAGAAGAAAGCACATGAGACTACCTGGTCCATTACATTAAAGCCACCATGACCAATTGGGTGGTTGCGTTGGCTGAAGACGTTAAACTTAGCGCTAGCGGGGAGGCAACCCTTGCATTTGTTTTATTTATTTTTTCTTTTTTTTTCTTTTTTTTTCTTTTTTTTATATTATTGTGTGCTATTGTTTATTTATTAGTTTGCATGTTATTTATGCAGGTAGCATGAAATACACAAAGCCTGCGAAACCAAATTCTGACCAGCAGGAGTCTAATCAACTCCATGCATGGTAGTGTTGTTCCTCACTCTTGTTCTTTATGTTTATCTTACATTGAGGACAATGCAAGTTTTAAGTTTGGGGGTGTGTGCATATAGTGATATAGTTTCTGCTAGTTAAAAAAATTATTTTTGTTTTTGTTTTTGTTTTTAATCTTTGATAGTGAAACATAAGTCTAATAATGAATTTTGTTTGCTTTAGGATGAAATTTTAGAAACGATAAGTTCCCAATTGATTTTCATCTGATGCCTTGAGTAGGTGATCTAGGTTAGACTCGTAAGCACTTAACTATAAGTTTTTAACAGTAAGAACCTAGGTAGTTGGCAAAGTGAATAGTTAATAAAATTGATTGCCAATGAATGACCGTTTGCTTAGATGTCTATTTTGAATTGCTAGTGTTATGATGTATGATATGGAAAAAAAAATAAAAATAAAAATAAAACAAAAAAACAAAAAAATTGAAAAAGAAAAAGTTAAACCACCTATAACCGATAAGCGTGAAGCGACCTATGGGTGAGTGTTAGGACCACCATGAGGAGAAATACTACCTTCAATAGTAGGTGTATTTGAAAAAATGAAAAATAAATTATGAAAAAGGGAAAAAGAAGAAAAAGAAGCATACCATACTGAGCACAAGAAATGCAAATTTAGAGTACTTTTGAGATATCTATGTTGGTTTGACCCATCAAATCTCAATTTTTGAGACGAAATCATCGAGTTAGCTTACTTATGAGTCAAGCTGTGACCAAACCTTTACACACACACTGTGAGTCTGGCTTAGATACTTTATTCAAGAACTTGGATTTGAGTTATATTGAGTACTATGAAGGTTCTCTGATTACATTGATAAGCATTCTTTGAGGACAATAATATGTGTAACTATTGGGACTATTTTATTTTATTTGATTATTTATTTTTGAATGATTGCATGTGTGTGAATGACGATTGTGGGTGTCGTCGCTGTAAGCCCTCACGAGACTATAACTCGTCCACTAGGGTTGCTTAGGGGTTTAAAGGCTTGTTGCACACGCTAAATGCAATCATGATCCCTACGAAAGTGGCATAGTTAACTTAGTTATTTTAATTGTTTATTTTTATTTTGTCTTTTACTCGGGACTAGCAAAATCTTAAGTTTGGGGGTGTTTGATAAGTGCTGTTTATACCCACTTATTCATGCATTTTTAGCTTACTATTTTGTTAAATTTCGTGTCATTTAATGTCTTTTGTAGTTTCTTTTATGATTTATATGTAGGAAGCATTAGGACATGAATCTTGGGGCACATTGACGTGTTTTGGGATTCTACGGACGCATCGGAAGCACGCAGGAAAGCAGAAAACGCAAAAATCGGCAAGCCAGAAAAACCAACTGGCGTCGCGGTGCCAACTTTCAAGCACCGCGGCGCCTTCTCGGCATTCCCCATATATTATGGCTGAGAGTTTGGCGCCGCGGTGCCCCGACAGACTCTCTGAAGCTTAATTTGGTTGTGTTTTACATCCATAAGGACTCTAGGACTTCCCTATAAATATAGAAGCTCGTCCAAAATCCTCGGAATGAGGCTAATACACAACATAAGACTCAAAACACATATTTTTAGAGAGATCCATGGAGGAGGATTGGAGAGCGACAAGAGGAGGCGAAGGCGGTGACGTCCGAAGATGAAGGGATTCAATTCAGGTTTTATCATCTAGTTTCTTTCTTTAAACTCTAATGATATCCATTATGTTGATGACCCTACTTTCACTGTTTTATTATTTGATCACAAACTAACTCCATAATTCTAGAGGATGATGTAGTCAATGCTTGAACCTATGTATTGTTGGTTAAGTTGAGTTTTATGAAGTTATATTTCAGTTTATTTATATTTTCTTGCGTTTAATGCTTCTTGTTTGTTGGCCACAAATTGAGATGATGCATGTTTAAAATCTATCGCTCGGAGAGAGAGATTTTGAATAGGATATAGAGAATATAACCTATGAGTTTTATAAAATTCGGGAGAATCTATAGTTCATTTGAAGTCGTTAACAAAGAATCACAAAGCGTAATGAGTTATTGATTACTAGATTTTTATAGGGATATCGATGTCTGTATTTGATAATATTTTCACTATTGCTCGGGAGAGAGAGTGGAATACTTAGGATTCTTGACTTATAAACAACGCAACTAAATAAGAATTGTATGACATGACAAATACATAGGAAATAGCTAGGTGAAATCAAACTCTAGAATATCTCTCGTATTTGTTTCTCCTACCTAAATATTTTCATATCTTATTTATTTAGTTTAATCTTTATTAATTGTTTTCTAAAAAAAATTAGGATTATCAATTATAGTACTTAATGAGAGTTGAATACAATCCCCGTGAGTTCGACACTCTTCACTCATCTTTACTAAAACTTGACACCGTACACTTACGGTACGATATAAAATATCGCAACAATTGTGTTTGTAAATTTTCGAACTAAATTTCGATAGTCATTTTGAGTTGCACTATAAATGTATGTATTTAGGTTCAAAATAGACTTTAGATTATAAAATATTTTTTAAAAAATGTTTAAAACAAGATCCTCTAATTAATAGGATACAAATGGATCATAAAATGCATAATTGTTTCTCGTACAATATAATATTTTTTCCAATCAATAAGAAATTACAGAATCATCTGAAAATTGTTTTCAAATTTTAACTCGGTTTATTAATAAGTTCTTGGAAGAACAACACTGAGGCCGACACTGATTCCAAAGAGAACAATAAGCAATCCTGTGAAGTTGACAATAAGTGCTTCTTGGTTCCGAAATAATCCCAAGAAAATGAACTTCTGAACCAACCCTGTCTCTGCTGTGCATATTGCCAAGAAGAAAATTGCCAGCCCAAAGAAGGAGTGCCATGGCAAAAATGAAGCTCTTGCTGACATTTGTGCTCCTGGGAACACATAAGAAAAGAAAGCAAGCAGCCACTGCACAAAAATATATATTATCATAGATTTGGTTAGTAGTTGCAGGTTTCATTTGTGGTCCTCTAAAAATATGTTTTTTGTATAATGAAATTACCTGCAAGCCATATAAGCAGATGGTAATCATGCCGAGCCAAGAATGTAAAGTGTACATATTTGGGATTCCTGCTTCATGATGAAACTCGAAAACTGCAAAAATCCCTAAAATTCCAGCCAAAAGAGCTAGTAAATGCAACACCAAATGAACTGTTTTTTGTGCTTTTCTTGTCCCAGGGATTGTCTTGTATGCCATGATAGCTGATTCAATTAATGTTCTATTAGACCTTGTAATCTATTCTATGTTCATCTAAATTATAATAAAGAACCCATTTTTTTACTCACCTTCTCCTTCAATTAATATAAATCCAATTACCATAAACAGCGGATGCAGCTGCAAATAAGAAAGATAAAATGAGTCTCTGTGTGTATATTCAATATGCAATCAGCAAGATACTTGTTTAAGAAACTCACATTGAAGATCTTCGCTTTGTTATCAGATTTGAAAGCGAGCCCTTCTCGTTTGTCTAGGAGCCATACAAGCACAAGGACTGTCACTGCTATGACTAACAAATGTGCAAATATTGTAACTGGCGTTGCTGATACTTGGTAGCTGCTTTTTCGCGGAGCCATGGGATTGATTTCAATATGTGCAGGGTAACGTGTGTTGTAAGGAAATGAAAGGTGGGGAAGTGTTATTCTAAGCTCATTGCATTAATTTTTCAAGATCATAACTGTGCCAGCTATATAGTATGTTTTAGAATATACAAAAGAAAAACAGTTTGTAGTAAACTATGTGATATATGAAATGCACAAAGAGAGGGTTTTGTTTGCATGCCAAACAAGAAAGTTGAAAAAACCGTCCTGCCGGCTAGAATTTTAGATGGCATGATCAATGAGTTTGTGAATTTAAGAATGAACAAAACCCCATTACAAAATCAAACATAGAACTTGCCAAATTGTTTGAATTCAAATTTATTTGGTATGATGACTTGATGAGTTTGTTAATGGTAAATTGTTTTGTATTCTCAAGTATGACTAATAATATTAGACATTGTGTGTAACAAGTTGAAGGTGATTAAGATTTAAAGAAGTTTGGTTTGAGGTAACAACTCAAATACTTCAACATTCTTTTATGTTATTTTGAAGTTTAGTTAGTGTCGATAATTGAATCATATGTCTAATATGGACCCCATATAACGGTTGATTTAGTATTCAACACAAAATCAGCTTAGTATTGAATCCTGATTCTTCTTGAATGAATATCAGCGAGTTAGTACACAACAGCACAACATGCAGCCTTTAATAACCACTCCAAAGTCCAAATTTACTGGAAAATATAAACATATGAATAATTTAATAGGTTACAACATCAATACAATGCAATCTGAATTGAAACACAAAACAAAAAGAAAAAAAAAAACTATCATATAAAAACCAGAAAGAATATCTACAATAATTATAATCACACATAACGGGCAAGAGCAACAGAGAGATCAACAAAAATGCCGAAGAGAAGGATTGACAGTCCAGTGAAGTTGAGCAAACGAGCTTCGCGATCGTGCTGCAGTTTCAAGAATGTAGCTGACTGCATCAATCCTGTTAGAGCAGAGCATATTGCCATGTACAAGAGTGCTCTACCTCCACATATATGCCATGGAAGCATTCTTGCCCTTGTTGCCATTGATGTTCCTTGAAACATATATGTAGATAGTCCAAACAACCACTGCAAAACAAATAAATTAATGTATCAGGCCTTAGTATAATATCATAAGCACATTGTAAATTTTTTTTTTTTTTTTAAATTTGTTTACCTGTAGGCCAAACAAGCAGAAGGTTCCCATCCCAATCCAAGAATGCAAGCTGTTCATATCCTCTTGATTGACCATATCATGATACTTGAAAACAGCACATATGCCAACAACTCCAAGGCAAAAAGCAATCAAATGAAGTATCATGTGAACAAATTTCTGCACGTGTCTCTGTGCCCTCACTGTCTTATACGCCATCATTGCTTCACAATGCACCAAATTTTTTTTAAAAAAAATACTTAGAAACTTGTACAGTAAGCTTTGATTAATTAGCATGATCAGATTTAACCACATAGGAAAGTAATTAATACCTTGACCAGCAAGGAACACAAACCCGCAAAACATAAGAAATGGGTGAACCTACAAAGACAAGAACACTAATTAATTTCAAGTATCCACTCATTGGAACTCATAATTAAAAACATGCTGGAAGGGTTTTGTTTTTTGTTTTTTTTTTGTTTTTTAATTACATTGAAAACGCGATCTTGATCGTCTGAATCATACTCTATTCCTCC
This sequence comes from Zanthoxylum bungeanum, assembly GCA_019454045.1. NCBI lineage: Eukaryota > Viridiplantae > Streptophyta > Magnoliopsida > Sapindales > Rutaceae > Zanthoxylum > Zanthoxylum bungeanum. Next base: position 38,415 of record SKCR01007432.1, on the reverse strand, counting down.
TCGAAAATGCAGCAACCAAACAAGCATAAGAATGATGGCTAAGATGCCAAACAACTGTGCACCTATGGTTAAATGAGAGGCTGACCGCCTGAAGGTGACGCTGTCGATAGAATAATCCATGGCTAGCTGCTGCTATTGGGGCCTGGGGGGAGGGTGTCAAGTTGATGAAGTAGTTAAAGAAATTGTTGTGCTTAAATACTAGCTTTGATTGAGTGAACATTAGAAATCTCTTTTGCGAAAGTAAAATGAGAGTTGTATTATTCTCGGAATCGCTTGGCTTGTTGGGTTTGGAATATCAGGGAAACTTCGTGCTTTAGTTAAGCATCTTTAGCTAAACTTGTAATTGGTACAGCTAGAGACTTAATTTGTGTAACTAGATTGTTGTAATCACTGTTGTGATTCTCTGATCACTATAAAGTGTTTTTGAGGAAAAACCGAATCTAATACTACAAGAATAGAACTTTACAAGTGTTTAAACTCTTTACAAAAACTTCACTCTTTAACACTCTCAAAGCTTTCTTAACATGAAGCTTTAATATTTTGGGATGAATTAAGCTCACAAATGAGCTCTTTATTTATAGTAAAATGCATGACTCAAAAGTCAACAAAAATCCAAATGCACCTAAAGTTTATTTGCAGGCTTGTATCATATTTCAAAGCTCCACCTAAAGTACATTGGAGGCTTGTGCAAAGATGGTGATGATGCACATGTAGCTGGATTCACTACAATTCTCCCCCTCCAACTACATCCGAAAACGATCGTCATCTGACACATATCCCGTCTATGTATTTCTCTGCAAAACTCTAGCTTGTCCCGAATAACCACATTTGTTAACATGTCGGTTGGACTCTCATCTGTATGGATCTTCACTAATCTCAGAAGTTGTTGATCCATCACCCCGCGTATCCAATGATAGCGAATATCGATGTGCTTCGTTCGGAAATGATACATTGAGTTCTTGCTCAAGTCCAAGGTACTCTGACTATCATAATGTATCTTGTATCTTGTCTACTTGATCTTTAACTCTTGGAGAAAATGTTTTAACCACAACATTTCCCTTCCTGCTTCAGTTACTGCAATGTGTTCAGCTTCTGTTGTAGATAATGCAATACACCTATGCAATCTTGACTGCCATGACACAGCTCCCCCTGCAAAAGTGTAGATAAAACTTGATGTAAATTTTCTACCATCAAGATCTTCTGTCATATCTGAATTTGTATAGCCTTCCAAGATTGGATCAGCTCCCCCGTAGCACAGACGTAATTTCGATGTACCCTTGAGGTACCTGAGAATCCATTTAACTGCCTCCCAGTGTTGTTTTCATAGGTTAGAGAGAAAATGACTTACTACACCCATTGCGTGAGCAATATCTGGCCTGGTACATATCATATTAAGCTTCCAACTACTAAGAATATGGTATTGACGACATCTCCTCTATCTCTTTCTAGGATAAGGGGCACAAACTCTTGCTCAGTTTGAAATGGTGCGCTAGCGGAATGTTGATCGGTTTAGCTTTCTGTAAATCAAATCTCCTAATTATCCGTTCAATATAACTCTCATGTGAAAGCCACAAATTTTTATTATGTCTGTCACGAACTATTTCCATTCCCAAAATCTGTTGAGTCGGTCCTAAGTCTTTCATGTCAAAAGACTTAGAGAGTTCTTCTTTCAACTGGCTGATCTTCGCTGCTTCTTATCCAACGATCAACATATCGTTTACATATAGTAGAAGAGCAACGCAATTTCCATCTGGAAACCTTTGAATGTATACACATTGATCTGCTGTAGTTCTTTTGTAGCATTGACCCACCATGAATGAGTCAAACTTCTTATACCATTGCCTTGGTGCTTGCTTGAGCCAGTATAAATTTTTCTTCAGCTTGAAAACAAAGTTATCTTTTCCTAAAACCTCAAAACCTTCTAGCTGCTCCATGTAGATTTCTTCATTTAGATCACCATGAAGAAATGTTGTTTTAACATCCATTTGTTCAAGCTCTAAGTTTAAACTAGCTACCAATCCTAGGATAACTCGGATTAAAGTCATTTTTACAACAGGTGAAAAATTTCCATCAAAGTCGATTACCTTTTTCTGTAGAAATCCTTTGACTACTAACCCGGTTTTATGTTTCACCACATTTCCGCTGCTATTTTTTTTAGCTTTAACACCTATTTTTTCTTTAGTGTCTTCATGCCATACAGGAGCTTGACTATCTCATAAGTATTATTTTTCTGCAGAGATTTTATTTCATCATACATTGCGTATAGCCATTTTTCTTTGACTTTATGAGTTGCAGTTTCGTTGAAAGTTTATAGCTCCCCCTCGTCAGTAAACAGAATATAGTCAAATCTTGAGTATTTTGATGATGGAATTCGGTCTCGCTCAGATCTTCGTACTGGAGGTTCACTGGTTCTGGCGGTATGTTATCATCCAGATCTGTGGATGATCATATAGCATCTGATGGAGCGGATTGCAGCTTGTTGGGTTCTCTAAGAACAATAACCGAGATCATTAAGCATAAAACATGTGTGAATAAACAAAGTAAGATAGCAAAAGTACTCACTTTGATCGGCTAAGGATGTGTAGACAACAAAAATTTTGCCTCCATGGAAGTTGCTCCAAGCTCTCCTTTGAATTGTATGTTGAGCTTCCAAGCTTATTCTTGAATTCCAAACTCAAGGGTTAGTGTCCCTAACACCTTTGAATGACTCCTTGTGAAGTGTTAGCTTGCAAGATTTTGAAGCAAAATCAAGAACCAAATAAGCCTTAGGCTCACGGCATTTTGAGAGAAAAAGAAGGCCAATTTTCGGCCATGGAGAGAAGAAGTGTGAGAGATGTGTTTTTGATTTTTCAAAATCAATAATATCAATTACCAAACTTAAAAAATTGATATATGTCACTTTCACATCAATTTTAATAATGCTTGTGTAAGAAACAAGCAACCATCAAAATCCCACCAACTTCTATCAATAAAAAGTTGATAAAGTTGACTAGGTGATGTGACAAGTGTGGGCCCTACTTTAATTCAAAATCCGAGTGGGCCCGCAAACACATCCCGGGCTCGGGTTCGTTAATTCCGAATTAATGAATTTTCTGTTGCGACTTAATTAAATCAAATTTAATTGAATAATTATGCCTAGTAAAATTACTATTAAAGTCGCTCGCGAATTAATTCTAAATTAATTCATTCGCCCGAATTAAAATCCAATTTTAATTTCGTTATGAAATCTAATTTCATATAATATATCGAATATATTATTTTAATCGATTAATTCTGAATTAATCGTTCTCTTTCTATTAATTGAATTTTATCCCAGATAAAATTCACGTCGTAATTAATCCTACATTAATTTTTCATTCTCTACTAATTAATCCCAGATTAATTATGCTCGAGTCATACGTCATCAGTGAATCTTCGGGAAGTGACCCATGAGATCCCTGGATATGTTGGCAGTAAATCCGGTCATAGGAGTATCCTAATACGTGAGTACCTAGTACCACGTTCTTACCGATTTACAAGACATGGTTGGCTTCTAGCAAAGCAATGTGCCTACCCAATTCTCCAGAAATATTCTTTTAAGGAATATGTAATCTATGTCGGGCATAGTATACGTAGTATTGCATATTGCGATCCAATATCGAATGTCACATGCTAGGCCTGGGGCTGGAATTGTGTCTGCCCCGTACGAAGCATATATCGGATCTCTGGTAACTAGTCTCTATAATCGGATAAACATGACCTAGTCATATTATCTTGATGACTGCAGTACTAAAGAGTACTAGTTCTGTATCATGCGTGATCATCATCTCCATATGACTGGAGTGATACTTCCATCTTGACATCACACCTAATACACTACGATTCTCAATATACCCAGAAGAGGCGTACACAGAACCTGTTAAAGCCCCGGACGACCAAAACCAAAGTATACTGATTGTCGTACGTATTAGCGATGCAAGTCTCAAGTTAATACCAAATACACCTACCCTGATTCGGATTCCCATAGACACATAGTCATACTGCCAATGGGATTCCGAGGGGTCTATCCATAGCAAAGCTGTTCCCATACCATCGGTAAACACAACCTCCTATCACACTTGCATAAGTATTCAATACTTAAATATATGAGAAGTATGATGTTATGCTCCCACAACACGCACAAGTGCAATACTAGTCTAATCTGCATTATCGATGTCCAGTCTCTATAATATTGTCTCATATCTTATTAATCTGGTACTAATCATATGGATTTTTATCATTTATGTATCTTGGTAATCCAATTACAAATGATAAAAGAGCAATTTCCTTTGTCAAATAGTTAATTTATACAACAACACCATGTTCTGTACAAATAATGATGCTATGGGTCATAATTGTCCAACAATCTCTCATTTGACCTATAGCCAATCACTCAAATGTCCTACATCTGAACTATGTACGGGTCGCTCAAACTTCTGCTGATAAATAGCTTTCGTCAGCGAATTTGCATTGTTATCATCTGATGTGATTTATTCGATCATCACATCGCCACGATGTATGATCCGACGAATCATATGAAATAGTTGAAGTATATACTTGGATCGTTGATGAGACCATTAATTTTTTAGCATGTGATGTAACCTAGCTCAGCTGCTAACAGAACTACTCCTAATCTAATTAGGAATTTTACAGATCCAAAATTGCTTCTTTTGCTGCCTTAGCTGCAGCAATATTCCACTTTTGTTGTTTATTCGGCAACAGTATCTTGCTTGGAAGATTTCCAGCTCACTGTTCCGTTATTCAAACTATATAGTACCCTTATTACGACCTATAGTCGTTTTTGTCGGTTAGGAAACTTGCAACGGTGAACCCAGTCACTTCAAGTTCTATTTCTCCATGTATGAGAAAACATCTTTAGTTCGTCTAAGATACTTAAGGATGTTCTTAACATCAATCCAGTGACCATCACCTGGATCGGCCCGATTGTGACTCTATATGCTCAAAGCCTATGAGACACCATGTCACGTACATATTTTCAATGTACAAGTTCTCGGAGAGTGCCAACAACTTTTAGATCCATCCTAGTAGATCCTTATTCCTAGAATAAAGGTTGCCTCTCCCTGTTGGACAGTTATGACCCATAGCGTCACTATTTGTATAGATCATGGTGTTGTTGTACAAATTAACTATGTGACAAAGGAAATTGCTCTCTTATCATTTGTGATTAGATCACCAAGATATATAAATGATATGAGGTCCTTATGATTAGTACCTGGATTAAGATGATATGAGACAGTATCAATCCACGAAGGTTTAATCATTAAATATCCCTAGTCAGAGTACTATCGAGATTGGACATCGATAATGCGTAAAAGACTGGTATTACACTTGTGCGCGTTGTGAGGGCATAACGGCATAGTTCTCATATATTTGGGTATAGGATACTCATGCAAGTGTAGTAGGAGGTTGTGTTTTACCGATGGTACGGAAAACAGCTTCGCTCTGGATAGACCCCTCGGAATTCCATTGGTAGTATGACTATGTGTCTATGGAACTCCGAAATCAGGATAAGTGTATTTGGTCTTAACCTGAGACTTGCACCGCTAATACTTGTGACAATCAATATGCTTTGGTTTTAGGTCGTCCAGGGCTTTAACAGGTTCTATGTACGCCTCTGCTGGGTATATTGAGAATCGTAGTATGTTGGGTGTGATGTCAGGACAGAAGTATCACTCTAGTCATAGTGGAGATGATGGTCACGTAGGATACGAAACTCGTTCTCTTATATGTTGCAGCTATCGGGATATTATGACTATGTCATGTTTATCCGATTATAGAGACTAGTTACCAGAGATCCGATATGTGTTTCGTACGGGGCAGACACATTTCCAGCCCCAGGCTTAGCACGTGACATCCGATACTGGATCGAAATACGCAATACTACGTATACTACGCCTGATATAGGTCATATATTCCTATAAGAATATTTCTGGAGAATTGGGTAGGCATGACGCTTTGCTAGAAGCCAACCTTGTCTTGTAAATCGGTAAAAACGTAGTACTAGGTACGTACGTGTTCGGATAGTCCGACGACCGAATTTACTGCCAACATATCTGGGGATCTCATGGGTCGCTTCCCGAAGATTCGCCGATGACGTATGACTCGCACTTTATTAATCTGGGATTAATTGGATGAGAGAAAATTAATCTGGGATTAATTAGATGAGAGAAAATTAATCTGGGATTAATTATGGAGATATTTTATCTGGGATAAAATATTAATTAAAGAGAGAAAACGATTAATTTGGAATTAATCGATAAATTAATATATTTATATATTATACGAAATTGGATTTCAACGCGGAATTGAAATTAGATTTTAATTCAGACGAATGGGTTAATTTAGAATTAATTCGTTAGTGACGTGAATAGTGATTTCGCTAGGCATAATCATTTAATTGCGTCGCAACGGAAAATTCGTTAATTTGGAATTAGCGAACCCGAGCCCGAGATTATTTGCGAGCGCATTCGCATTTCGAATTCGAGTGCGGCACGCAAGTCACATCAAGCGTCAAATCATTAGTCACATCAAGCGTCATATCACATGTCACTTTGAGTGATGTGACAACTTGTCACTTGATTGATTGATGGTGGTAGATGGATAAGCTTTAATGCTTGTACTTGTTTGACTTTTTGAAAATCAAATATTTGGTATATGTTTAATTGATTTTGGAAATCAATTAAGACGTACACATTTTCATCTCTCTCTCTTTCCTCAAGGCTCACGGTTTTGGAGCCAAAACTTCATCTTCTCACACGGTCTATGACCAATTTCTTCTTCTGTTTTATGTCATCACCGAGAATGAAGGAGAAGCAAAGAGTGATTTTTGTGGTAAAAAATCAAGAGTGCTAGCACACAATGGAGACATACAAAGGTGATAGGGAAACCCACGTGTGAGCATGAAATTTCATCACAAAGCTTGGAGCTTACATGGAGGACCATTGTCGATTCTTGGAGGACACTAAACATGTTCACTGTCGTGAGCTCAAGGAGGGCAGAAATGGATTTTGTTCTTCACCGCATCGCCTCAACCGATCATTGTGAGTATTCTGCGACTTCCTTTGATGTATTCGCATTATGTTTCTATGCTTGATTCAATTCTCGGGACTTAGAGATTTCCCATCAATGGTATTAGAGCCATTGATAAAGCATGAAACTTAACTTAGGGTTAAAATTGGGTAAAATGTATTTGAGCATGATTTGATGAAATTGGATGATTGAGTATGCTTAAATGTAGTTTAATTGAAGTTTGATTGGATCAATTTCATGAAAACTTGTTTGGAATAATTTTCCCTAAAATCTTTGGCTTGGCCGAGAATGATAAGCCCTAATGTCTTGGAATTTTTGATTTTTGATTCATTGGATGAGTTGGAATCATGTTGGGAATATTGATTTAATGTTGAATTGGATTTAATTGGATTGAAATCAAATCGGACATAAAATTACCCACATTGCCGAGACTATATACATGTAAATTGGGTTTGATTTTTGTTAAAATGTGTTGGACATGTTTTAATGTTGATAAGCATGATTAATTAAGCTAATTAGTGTTTTGGAAATATTGATTTGGGTAATTAATTATGTAATACACTTTAGATTAATTAAATATGAAATTTGGAATTTTTGTAATTTAATTAATTGGGCTTAAATTGGATTTGGGCTTGAAAAATTGTTATTGGGCTTATTGGGCTTGGTTGTACCAAGATTGGTTTAGGCAAATTGGTTGGATCCAATTGGGCCCAAAACCATTTCCATAAAGTCCAATTATGACTTAAATGGACCTTTAATTATTTAATTGGGCCTAATGGGCCTAAATTGATTTCTAGGCTTATGGGGTTATTCCTTGATTGGGCTTTGGTTATTGAGTTTGACCCAAGTTGACCAAAAGTCCACGCCTTAAAGAAATTAATTAAAAGCCCATTGGACTTTAATTAAATTAACATTGGATGTTAATCGGGCTTTGAGACCCGTAACGATTAAATTTGGAATTTAAGTCGTAAAGGTTCGTTAATAAAGTGTAATATTTAATTTGGAATTAAATAGTGTATTAGTATTAAATGCATATTAAATTGGATTTAATGTTGTAGTTTAATTTAATTCAAGAATTCGTACTTTGAGTACTTATTCGTAAAACGAGTTTGACTCGCGCAAAATCAAATCGTTGTTTGAACATTGGATGGTCATTAATTATCAGATTAATTAATTGGATTAGATTGATTGATAACATGCTTGTGTGAATACATGGTTGCGATGCATGAATAATATATATCGGATGGATATTAGATGGGTGGGGCAATTTTGGAAATTGTTGTAATAAATTTAGAATTTATTAATTGGACCTGCGTGTCCAGCCTATTACCTCTTTGACTCTATGTATTTCTCTTCTCACCTATTCCCCTCAATGTAAATGAGGTTTCTTTAGAAGTGTTATGTAACGGGTAGAAGTAATACATGTGCTAGCTTGAGAGAGGAAAAAGAGAGATTTGTTCTAGGAACAACGTGTTAAGTATCCATCTGCATATCATTATTATATTTTATTTTTACGCGCTTTATTATGTGTTTAGAATGCATGTTTAAGGGTGTATGATGATGAGACCTTAACAAAGATAATAAATTGGTTGCCAATTTGCACGCGAAAAACCCTCACAAAATATTAAGCGTTTTTCCTTCCATTGAGTGATTTTTACTCAAGATCTAAGACTGGCATTGGTTTTTTGGCCAAAGTCAAGGCCTTTGTCCGTCGAGGATGTGTTTGAATCACGAGAGCTTTGTTCCACATCAGTGTCTTGTCCAAGTTGTGGTTTGTTGGCCAAAGTCAAGACCACTTCTTGTCCATCGACATTGATTATGAAGCTTTCCATGGTCAATGGGTTCTGCTTAACTGGGATCACTAAGTTTGTTGTGCCAAAGCCAAGGCTTAGTTGATTCAGAGGAAAAAGGTTAGGTAATATATTGGATATATTGGCATATATAAGATATATGTTTCGGACTTGGATGTCCCCCTACTGGATCTAGGAATTGGATGGGATCCAATTGATCTTAGAGATCTACCTAGTTAAGTATCATACAATTTGTTGGCCAAAGTCAAGATTATGTGACATTTAACGGGATCCTAGCCCACTAGGAAACACGGTTTCCCGAGTACTCAACAGAGGGTTAGAGGCTCGCAGAAAAATAGTGGGAGGCAAGTATTAAATTTGCAATATTCGTTTAATAACTTCCCATACGCGCTGATATCAAATTATTCGTCAAATTAATTAATTATTAGTTGGACTAATATTTAATTGTTGTTTTAATAAACAGTTGGACTGTATTCAAACTATTTCATTTATAGTTGATTATATAATTGGATTATAGTAATCAATATATTTGATTTAATTAATTATAGTTTATTTTATAATTGGATTATAGTAATCAATATAATTGAATTTAAATTATAATAAATAGTACCTCAAATCGTTGATTAAATAGTTGGACTATTAGAATCAGGATAAAATTGAAAGATTAGTGTTTAAAATATAATCCTGGTGAAAATGTATTAAACGACTTTAATTTTCAAATTGGAAATAAATATCAGGATGGTCCTGGAAACTAATAAGTTACTTTATTTGATAAAATAACATATTAGGCCTAAGCCCGAAGTTAAGCAAATAGTAGAGCATGATCTTTGGGAGATTCATGTAATGATAACTTTAGTGCTTAATCCATTAAGCTTGCCGCAAATAAACTCCTTAATTTCTTAATCAGAACTAAGGATTAGATCCTTAAAGTATGATAATGAAATTGAAGGATCTTCATATATCTATTTTAAGATCTTAGAAGTACTAAATTGCAATAGTAAACTCTTGGAGAGTTAATGGCTATACTCAATGAGTCAAAGCCAAAGTTTGCAATAAGGAAAGAAGCGCAAGACGTATCTTACTTCAACATTCCGAAGGCCAAGGCTTGGCCAAAGGCTTCTGGGGTGTGGAAAAGGGTAAAGGCAAAGTCATTATAATCTTCTGGGAAGATAAAGGACATATCCCAAAATGTCTGGCTAAATTGTGGCAAACGGGATCGCGAAAGCGTGACTGCCGTTTGGACAAAGCAGACATGAAGGAATTGAAGACGGGCAAGGCTCCGACTTCAAATATGTTTGTCATAATTATGTTCACTACTAGTATTAAAATTGGATTTTAGATACTTAGCGTGGTACATAAATATATATTGATGTGCAGAATCTGCTATGAGCAGGATAATGACTTCAGATGAGATTTATCTACGGATCTAAAACGGGACGAAAGTAACTGTTTCAACCGTAGATACCTAAGTTTAGGAACTACCCTTCGGGTATATACTTAAATTAGGAAACTGTTATAATGTAACTAGTTTGACTAGATACATTATCTCTATATGAGGGTTTAACCCGTTGCGGGTATACCTTTATATTCTAGAACACTAAAGTGTTTCATTATATAAAGATGATATTGAGATAAACACATTAGATGTTAATAACAGTATTTATATTTTGAATATAAATAAATCTCAAACGTATAACATGACAAACTAATAGCTCAAACTGATTTGATGAGAAGAAACTTAAAAATGGCAGTGTTGTCTGGGACACATTAAACGATACTCGTATATCCATACTTTGAAGAGTGGATATTAGGACAAATTTTATTTTATTCAAATAAAGTCTACGAATCTAGTTTATTGGGCAAAGTGCCTAAAATACTATTTACTTGGTAAAAGTGTAAGTGCCAGTCTAGGGGTGGCAAAACGAATCAACGAATCGAATTTGTATCGAATCCTAAACGAATCGAATCAAAATGTGATGGATTCGTATTCGATTCGTTTATTAAACGAATCATAATATCAGGATTCGTATTCGATTCGTTTATTAAACGAATCGAATACGAATATTCATTTATTCGTTTAGTCAATGATATTATGTAATAAAATAATTTACCACACTTGATTTACATTAATTCTTCATAAATATATACATATGTAATATGTAATTAATATATTTACTAAAAATATCTAACCAAATATCGAAAATATTAATTTTTCTATGATAATTAGCTATAATTTCTCGAATCTTAATTGAAAATTAACAAGAACTAGTAAATAAAAATAATAAAACGAATCCTAAACGAATAAACGAATTAATGAGCTTAAATTCGTATTCGATTCGTTTAATAAACGAATCGAATCGAATTGACCCATTTATTAAACGAATCTATTTTTTAAAACTCGTATTCGCTTTAAAGCGAATCGAATCGAACGAATAAACGAATCATGACCCAAATTGCCACCCTTAAGTGCCACCGATCTGTTAGCCCTTATTCATAGTGAAGTAGGTGGGCCCATATCTAGCTAGGCTAGAGGTGGATGTGAATATTTCGTGACCTTTACGGATGTGGCATCGCGTTATGGTTATATGTTTCCTTTGAAACACAAATCGGAAAATTTTAGAATTTCGACACGAAATAGACAAACAGATCGGCTAAAGTATTAAAACATCACGGATTAGACCATGATGAAAATACTTAAGCAATAAGTTTCTCATATACTTGAAAGAGTATAGTATTCTTTCAATGAGGACTCCTCCTGAAACACGTCAGTTTGACGGTGTGTCTAAACGGAGAAATCGAATTTTGTTAGACGTGATAAGGTTAATCATGAGTCGCTCTGAGCTACCATTTCCTTCAACGGATACGCATTTAACAGTGCGGAACTTATTTAGAATAAGGTTCCATAAAAATCTGTTTGACAGATTTCATACTAGATATGAACAGGAAAGAAACCGTGTTTCTCATTCCTGAAGATTTGGGAATGCTAGGCATATGTTTGGATGATACCAAACTAGAACCCAAATCGGATAAGTGCCTAAGTTGTGGTTATCCTAGGGAAACCAAAGTATAATACTTATACAACTCACTAGAGAACAATGTAATTGTTGTTCGCCATGCGGTTTTCCTGAAAGGAATACCTAAATGCAGTGGTAAGTGGGAGGATAGTAAAACTCGATGAAAATCGGAGTAATACTATTCAAGGCACCGATTCCTTAATGGAACATATATAGTTAATCAATGATGAAACTATACCATAATCTTCGAATACACAAGAACCACGTAAGTCGGAGAGAGTCAGAAAATAACCTGGGGTATGGGTTTCTGATCTCACCTCGGAAAGATGTCAATCTTATTGAGGAAGACGAACTGACTACGCTCAAGGAAGTGATAAAAGGTATCGACTACCTAATTATGGAAAAATGTCATAATGCCCAAAATGGATTCCATATATACCTACATTTGGATACTAGTTGTTGTATCGTAAGGCATTGTGCCTATTGGTACTATATGAGTCTTCAAGGAAGACATACGTGGATGGCAACATACCAACGTACTAAGCTAGGCTTGTAGCGAAGAGGTATCGTTATCAACATTGTGTCGATTATGACGAAACCTTTTACCTGTTGCCACGGTAAATCCATTTGGATAATGCTTGCTGATGCTGCATGTTTCATTTATGAAATATGGCAGCTGTAATGCCAAAACCGCTTTCCTTAACGGAAACCTTTTGGAGGATGTTTACAACATATTGACGGTTTTGTTATACCAAAACTAGCAAACAAGGTTTGGAGGTTATTCGATCCATGGATGGATTGAAGCAAGCATTGAGTTCTTGGAATTATCGTTTTGATGTAATCATAATGGTGTATGATTTAATTCAAAACGAAAATGATTCTTGTGTATATAAGGAGGTTAGTGGGAGCGCACTGACAATGAATGTCTTAAATATTGATGATATGTCATTTCTTGGAAATGATATTCCCATAATACAATCGGTGAAAGCTTGGTTTTCGAGAAAATTCTTCGTAGAATTCTTGGGAGAAACAACTTTTATCCTAGGAATAAAGATCTACTGTAATAGATTTAAAATTGTTGACACTCTCCGAGAACTCGTACATTGAAATAAATGTACGCGACCTCGTGTCTCATACGCTTTAAGCATATGGATTCATAATCGGGCCAATTCAAGTGATAGTCATTGGATTGATGTTAAGAACATCCTTAAGTTTTTAGAGAACTAAGGATGTTGTCTTATACTATGGAGATGGAGATCTTGAAGTGACTGGGATCACTGCTGTAAGTTTCCTAACCGATAATAACGACTGTTAGTCGTAATAACGGGACTATAAAGTTTGAATATCATAACAGTGAGCTGGAAATCTTCCAAGCAAGATACTGTTACCGAATAAACAATAAAAGCGGAATATTGTTGCAGCTGAGGCAGCAATAGAAGCCATTTGGGTCGACAATAATCCTAATCAGATTAGGAATAGTTCTGTTAGCAGCTGAGCTAGGCTACAGCACAGGCTAAAGAATTATTGGTCTCATCAACGATCCAGATATATACTTTGATATTCATCTGATTCGTTCGGATCATACATCGTGGCGATATGATGATCGAATAAATCGCATCAGATGATAGTCATGTAAATCCGCAGACGAAAGTCTTTTCTCAGTAATTTGAGCGAACCGTACATAGTTTGGGTGTAAGACACTCGAGTGACTGGCTATAGGCCAAGTGGGAGATTGTTGGACAATTATGACCCATAGCGTCACTATTGGTACAGATCATGGTGTTGTTGTACAAATTAACTATGTGACAAAGGAAATTGCTATCTTATCATTTGTGATTAGATCACCAAGATGTATAAATGATAAGAGGTCCTTATGATTAGTACCTGGATTGAGATGATATGAGACAGTATCAATCCACGAAGGTTTAATCATTAAATATCCCTAGTCAGAGTATTATCAAGATTGGACATCGATAATGCGTAAAAGACTGGTATTACACTTGTGCGCGTTGTGAGGGCATAACGGCATAGTTCTCATATATTTGGGTATAGGATACTCATGCAATTGTAGTAGGAGGTTGTGTTTTACCGATGGTACGGAAACCAGCTTCGCTCTGGATAGACACCTCAGAATTCCATTGGTAGTATGACTATGTATCTATGGAACTCCGAAATCAGGATAAGTGTATTTGGTCTTAACCTGAGACTTGCACCGCTAATACTTGCGACAATCAGTATGCTTTGGTTTTAGGTCGTCCAGGGCTTTAACAGGTTCTATGTACGCCTCTGCTGGGTATATTGAGAATCGTAGTGTGTTGGGTGTGATGTCACGACGGAAGTATCACTCCAGTCATAGTGGAGATGATGGTCACGTAGGATACGGAACTCGTTCTCTTATATGCTGCAGCTATCGGGATATTATGACTATGTCATGTTTATCCGATTATAGAGACTAGTTACCAGAGATCCGATATGTGCTTCGTACGGGGCAGACACATTTCCAACCCTAGACCTAGCACGTGACATCTGATACTGGATCAAAATACGCAATACTACGTATACTACGCCTGATATAGATCATATATTCCTATAAGAATATTTCTGGAGAATTGGGTAGGCATGGCGCTTTGCTAGAAGCCAACATTGTCTTGTAAATCGGTAAAAACGTAGTACTAGGTACGTACGTGTTCGTAGTTCGACGACCGAATTTACTGCCAACATATCCGGGGATCTCATGGGTCGCTTCCCGAAGATTCACCGATGACGTATGACTCGCACTTTATTAATCTGGGATTAATTAGATGAGAGAAAATTAATCTGGGATTAATTATGGAGATATTTTATCTGGGATAAAATATTAATTTAAAGAGAGAAAATGATTAATTTGGAATTAATCGATAAGTTAATATATTTGATATATTATACGAAATTGGATTTCGACGCGGAATTGAAATTAAATTTTAATTCGGGCGAACGAGATAAATTAGAATTAATTCGTTAGCGACGTGAATAGTGATTTCACTAGGCATAATCTTTTAATTACGTCGCAACGGAAAATTCATTATTTTGGAATTAGCGAACCTGAGCCCGGGATTGTTTACGAGCGCATTCACATTTCGAATTCGAGTGCAGCACGCCAGTCACATCAAGCGTCAAATCATTAGTCACATCAAGCGTCAAATCACATGTTACTTTGAGTGATGTGACAACTTGTCACTTGATTGATTGATATTGGTTGATGGATAAGCTTTAATGCTTGTACTTGTTTGACTTTTTGAAAATCAAATATTTGGTATATGTTTAATTGATTTTGGAAATCAATTAAGACGTACACATTTTCATCTCTCTCTCTTTCCTCAAGGCTCACGGTTTTGGAGCCAAAACTTCATCTTTCTCACACGGTCTATGACCAATTTCTTCTTCTGTTTTCTGTCATCACCGAGAATGAAGGAGAAGCAAAGAGTGATTTTTGTGGTAAAAAATCAAGAGTGCTAGCACACAATGGAGACATACAAAGGTGATAGGGAAACCCACTCGTGAGCATGGAATTTCATCACAAAGCTTGGAGCTTGCATGAAGGACCATTGCCGATTTTTTGAGGACACCAAACATGTTCACTGTTGTGAGCTCAAGGAGGGCAGAAATGGATTTTGTTCTTCACCGCATCGCCTCAACCGATCATTGTGAGTATTCTGCGACTTCCTTTAATGTATTCGCATTATGTTTCTATGCTTGATTCGATCCTCGGGACTTAGAGATTTCCCATCACTCCCAAGTATTCTATGGAGAATTTTTATGAAAGCCAAGCTTTCACCGATTGTATTATGGGAATGTCATTTCCAAGAAATGATATGCCATCATTATATAGGACAATCATTGTCAGTGCGCTCCCACTAACCTTCTTATATACACAAGAATCATGTTCGTTTTGAATGAAATCATATACCATTATGATCTTATCAAAACGTTTCTTCTAAGAACGTGATGCTTGATTCAATTCATAAATAGATCGATTTAACTTCCAAACCTTGTTTGCATGTTTTGGTACGACAAAATCGTCAGGATGTTGATAAACATCCTCCAAAAGGTTTCCGTTTAAGGAAAGCGATTTTGACGTTCAGCTGCCATATTTCATAAATGAAACATGCAGCATTAGCAAACATTATCCAAATGGATTTAATCATGGCAACGGATAAAAGGTTTCGTCGTAATCGACACAATGTTGATAACGATACCTTTTCACTACAAGCCTAGCTTTGTACGTTTGTATGTTGCCATCCATGTTTGTCTTCCTTGAAGACTCATTTAGTACCAATAGGCACAATGCCTTCCACTACAACAACCAGTGTCCAAACTTGGTTGGTATACATGGAATCCATTTCGGACTTCATGATACTTTACCATGAAAGGAGTCGATACCTTGTATCACTTCCTCATACGTAGTCGGTTTGTCTTTCTCAATAAGATTGAAATCTACATGAGGTGAGATCAGAAACCCATATCTCCCAGGTTGTTTTCTGACTCTCTCCGACTTACGCGGTTCTTGTGTATTCGAAGTTTGTGGTACAATTTCATCCCTGATGAACTGTTTGTGTTCCATGAGGACTCGGTGCTTGGAACAGTATTACTCCGATTTTCATCGAGTTTTACTTTCTTCCCACTTTCCACTACGTGTAGGAATTCCTCTTAGGAAAACCGCATAGAGAGCAACAATTACATTGTTCTCTTGTGAGTTGTATAAGTACTATACTTTGGTTTCCCTAGGATAACCTACAAATTAGGCACTTATTCGATTTGGGTTCTAGTTTGGTATCATCCAAACATATGCCTAGCAATCCCAAATCTTTAGGAATGAGAAAAACCCGGTTTCATTCCTGTTCATATCTAATATGAAGTCTGTCTAACAGATTTTCATGGAACCTTATTCAAAATAAGTATTGCATTGTTTAATGCGTATCCTCAGAAGGAAATTGGTAGCTCAGAGCGACTCATCATTAACCTTACTATGTCCAACAAGGTTCGGTTTCTTTGTTCGGACACACCGTCAAATTGAGGTGTTCCGGGAGGAGTCCATTATGAAAGAATACTATACTCTTTCAAATAATCGATAAACTTATTGCTTAAGTATTTCCACCACGGTCCAATCATGATGTTTTAATACTCTTACCGGTCTGTTTTTATACTTCTTGTCGAAACTCTTTGAATTTATCAAATGTTTCTGATTTATGTTTCACAAGAAACACATAACCATAACGCGATACCACATCCGTAAAGGTTACGAAGTATTCATATCCACCTCTAGCCTAGCTAGATATGGGTCCACTTACGTCACTATGAACGAGGGCTAACAGATCGGTGGCACTTGCACTTTTACCAAGTAAAATGTGTCTTAGGCACTTTGCCTAATAAGCTAGATTCGTAGACATTATTTGAATTAAAATCAAATCTGTCCTAGTACCCACTCTTCGAAAATATGGATATACGAGTCTTGTTAATGTGTCCCAGACAACAATGCCACAAATAAGTCTCATATGATTAATTCAGTTTGAGCTATTTGTTTGTCATGTCATATGTTTGAGATTCATTTACATTCTAAATATAAATACTGTTATTCACATCTAATGTGTTTATCTCAATATCATCTTTATAAGCAAAACATTTAGTGTTCTAGAATATAAAGGTATACCTGCAACGGGTTATACTAGATATAGAGATAATGTTTCTAGTCAAATAGGTACATTATAACAGTTTCCTAATTTAAGTACATGCCCCAAGGGCAGTTCCAAAACTTAGGTTTCTACGGTTAAAATAGTGACTCTCGTCCCGTTTCCGACTCGTAGGTGGATCTCATCTGAAGTCAGTATCCTGCTCATTAACAGATTCTGCACATCAGTACATATTTATGTACTACATCTAGTATAAAAAAAATCCAATTTTGAAACTAATAGTGAATATGTTTATGACAAATATAATTGAAGTCGGAGCCTTGCCCCGCCTTCACTTCCTTCATGTCTGCCTTGTCCATACGGCAGTCACGCTTCAGTGACCTCATTTGTCATATTTTAGGTAGACATCTTGGGATATGTCCTTTGTCTTCCTAGAAGACTGTGATGATTTTGCCTTTGCCCCTTTTAGAAGCTCTGGCTCTGCCTCCTTGAGCATAGCCATCAACTCTCCAAGAGTTTACTCTTTGTTCATTATGAACCTGCCCCAGTTTTCGGGTAGAGACTATAAGATCAAATCTTTAGTAGTCTCGGCCACGTAGGTAATGCCCAGCTAACATAGCTGATCGACGTCAGCAATCATCTGCGACGCTTAGTGTCCGACAGATGTACCCTCTGACATACGCGAGCGAAAGAGCTTCTTTTGCAATTTGTACTTCTAAGATCTAAGGTTAGATCTATGAAGATCCTTTAATTTTATCATAATGGTATAAGGATCTAATCCTTAATTCAGACGATGGAATTAAAGAGTCATTGCGGTAAGCATAACAGATTGAGCACTAAAGTTATCATCACCATGAGTCTTCCAAAGCTCATGCTCCACTATTTTCTCAACTCCGGGCTCAGGCCCGAGATGTCATTCTATCAAATAAAGTAACTTCTCGGCTCCCAGGACTATCCTGAGATTCTATTCCCAATCCTAAAATTGGAGCCGTTTAAAGACATTTTCTCCCAGGATTATGTTCTAAACGCTAATCTTTCAGTTATCTTGATTCCAATAGTCCAACTATCCAATCAACGATTTCGAGTACAATCAAATATAATGATTACTATAGTCTAACTATATAATCAACTATTATTTGATTGGTTAAATTTAAATATTGATTACTATAATCCAATTATAGAATCAACTATAAATGAAGTAGTTTGAATACAGTCCAACTGTTAAATTAAAACAACAATTAAATATTACTCCAACTAATATATTTATAAATTAATGACGAAAAATGAAATGCGCACGTATTGACAAGTATCTAAACGAAATTGCAAATTTAATACTTGTCTCCCACTATTTTTCGGCGAGCCTCTAACCCTCTGTTGAGTACTCGGGAAACCTAGTTTCCTAGTGGGCTAGGATCCCGTTAAATAGCACACAACCTTGACTTTGGCCAACAAGTTGTATGAAACTTAACTAGGTAGATCTCAAAGATCAATTGGATCTCATCAAATTCCTATATCCAGTAGGTGGACCTCCAAGTCCGAAACATACACACAATATATATGCCAATATATCCAATATATTTTCCTAACCTTTTCCTCTTAATCAGCTAAGCTTTGGCTTTGGCACAACAAGCTTAATGATTCCAATTAAGCAGGACTCATTGACTTTGGAAAGCTTCGTAATCGATGTCGATGGACAAAAAGCGATCTTGACTTTGGCCAACAAATCACAACTTGGACAAGACATGCGATATGGAACAAAGCCTTCATGATTCAAACACATCCGCGATGGACAAAGGTCTTGACTTTGGCCAACAAACCAGTGCCAATCTTGGATCTTGAGAATGAATCATTCAATGGAAGGAAAACACTTAATATTTGTTGAGGGTTTTTCGCGTAATTGGCAACCAATTAATTATCTTTGATTAGGTCTCATCATACACCCTTAAGCATGCATTCTAAAAGCATAATAAGGTGCGGTAAATAAATTAATAATGATATGCAGATGAATATCTCACAAATTATTCTAGAACAAATCACTCAATTTCCTCTCCCCGGCTAGCACTATTATTACTTCTACCCAATTACATAATATTTCTAAAGAAACCTCATTTACATTGAGGGGAATAGGTGAGAAGAGAATTACAAAGAATCGAGAGATAAAGGCTGGACACGCAGGTCCAATTTAATAAATTCTAAATTTATTACAACAATTTCCAAAATTGCCATCACCATCTAATATCCATCTGATATACATTATTCATACATCACATCATGTATTCACACAAAGCATGTTATCAATCAATCTAATCCAATTAATTAATCTTTAATTAATGACCATCCAATGTTCAAACAACGATTTGATTTGCGCGAGTCCAACTCGTTTAAGAATAAGTACTCAAAGTACGAATTCTTGAATTATATCGAACTACAATTTTAAATCCAATTTAATTTGTATTCAATAATAATTTTATATTTAATTCCAAATTAAATAATTACACTTTTTAATGTGCCTTTACGACTTAAATTCTAAATCTAATCTTAATGGGTCTCAAAGCCCAAATAACATCCAATGTCAATTTAATTAAAGTCCAATGGGCTTTCAATTAATTTATTAAGGCATAGACTTTGGCAACCAAAGCCCAACAAGGAATTACCCTTTGCCACAAAATTAATTTTGGCCCATTATGCCTAATTAATTATTTAAAGGCCCATTTATTATATTTGGACTTTATGGAAATGGTTGTAGGCCCAATTAGATCCAACCAATTATCCTAAACCATACTTGGCCTAACCAAGCCCATTAAGCCCAAATACAACATTTTTAGCACAATTTTTAAGCCTAATTAATTTAATCACAATATTCCAAATATCGCAATTATTTAATTAAAGTGTATTAGCCATAATTAATTAGTTAAATTAATATTTCCAAAACACCAATTACACTAATTAATCATGCTTTAATTAATCAACTTATGTCCAACACAAACTGAAGCAAAATAAATTTCAACATGCTTACTAGGCTCACGGTAATTTAGGGATTGTTATATCCGATTTTGATTTCAATCCAATTAAATCACAAATCAATATATCCAAACATTTTAAACACATCCAATGGCTTAAAATCAAAAATCACCATGAGCTACAAGAGTCCCTCACATTCGGCCAAGCCTCTCAATTTGGGGAAAATTAATCCAATTAATTTTTCATAAAATTGATCAAGTATAACTCTTAGTTATCATTATCTAAGCATACTCAAACAAACAATTTTATCAAATCATGCTCAAATCAAAAATACCCAAATTCAAGATTAAGAACCCTAAAATATTTCATGCTTAATTTAGGCTCATGATACCATTGTTGGGTTCTCTAAGAACAATAACCAAGATCATTAAGCATAAAACATGTGTGAATAAACAAAGTAAGATAGCGGAAAGTACTCACTTTGATCGGCTAAGGATGTGTAGACAACAAAAATTTTGCCTCCATGGAAGTTGCTCCAAGCTCTCATTTGAATTGTATGTTGAGCTTCCAAGCTTATTCTTGAATTCCAAACTCAAAGGTTAGTGTCCCTAACACCTTTGAATGACTTATTGTGAAGTGCTAGCTTCCAAGATTTTGAAGCAAAATCAAGAACCAAATAAGCCCTAGGCTCACGACATTTTGAGAGAAAAAGAAGGCCAATTTTCGGCCATGGAGAGAAGAAGTGTGAGAGATGTGTTTTTGATTTTTCAAAATCAATAATATCAATTACCAAACTTAAAAAATTGATATATGTCACTTTCACATCAATTTTAATAATGCTTGTGTAAGAAACAAGCAACCATCAAAATCCCACCAACTTCTATTAATAAAAAGTTGATAAAGTTGACTAGGTGATGTGACAAGTGTGGGCCCCACTTTAATTCAAAATCCGAGTGGGCCCGCAAACACATCCCGGGCTCGGATTCGTTAATTCCGAATTAACAAATTTTCCGTTGCGACTTAATTAAATAAAATTTAATTAAATAATTATGCCTAACAAAATACTATTAAAGTCGCTCGCGAATTAATTCTAAATTAATTCGTTCGCCCGAATTAAAATCCAATTTTAATTCCGTTATGAAATCTAATTTCATATAATATATCGAATATATTATTTTAATCGATTAATTCCGAATTAATCGTTCTCTCTCTATTAATTGAATTTTATCCCAGATAAAATTCACGTCGTAATTAATCCTACATTAATTTTTCTCTCTCTACTAATTAATCCCAGATTAATTATGTTCGAGTCATACGTCATCGGTGAATCTTCGGGAAGTGACCCATGAGATCCCTGGACATGTTGGCAGTAAATCCGGTCATCGGAGTATCCTAATACGTTCGTACCTAGTACCACGTTATTACCAATTTACAAGACATGGTTGGCTTCTAGCAAAGCACCGTGCCTACCCAATTCTCCAGAAAAATTCTTTTAAGGAATATGTAATCTATGTCAGACGTAGTATACGTAGTATTACGTATTGCGATCCAGTATCGAATGTCACATGCTAGGCCTGGGGCTGGAATTGTGTATGCCCCGTACGAAGCATATATCGGATCTCTAGTAACTAGTCTCTATAATCGGATAAACATGACCTAGTCATATTATCCCGATGACTGCAGTACTAAAGAGTACTAGTTCCGTATACTGATTGTCGCAAGTATTAGCGATGCAAGTCTCAGGTTAAGACCAAATACACCTACCCTGATTCGGATTCCCATATACACATAGTCATACTACCAATGGGATTCCGAGGGGTCTATCCAGAGCGAAGATGTTCCCGTACTATCGGTAAACATAAGCTCCTATCACACTTGCATAAGTATCCAATACTTAAATATATAAGAACTATGGCGTTATGATCCCACAACGCGCACAAGTACAATACTAGTCTATTCTGCATTATCGATGTCTAGTCTCGATAATACTACAACTATGGATATTTAATGATTAAACCTTAATGGATTAATATTGTCTCATATCTTATTAAACCGGTACTAATCATATGGACTTTTATCATTTATATATCTTGGTAATCCAATTACAAATGATAAAAGAGCAATTTCCTTTGTCACATAGTTAATTTGTACAACAACACCATGTTCTGTATAAATAGTGATGCTATGGGTCATAATTGTCCAACAATTTCCCACTTGGCCTATAGCCAATCACTCAAGTGTCCTACACCTGAACTATGTACGGGTCGCTCAAACTTCTGCTGAGAAACAGCTTTCGTCAGCGGATTTGCATTGTTATCATCTGATGCGATTTATTCGATCATCACAGCTCCCCCTGATCAACACCACATTCCCCCTCTGGATATACTTCTGGCATATTATACACCTCATCATTATCTGTGGTCACTCGTGTTGGTATTGGAGTTCTGTTTGGATTTGTATCGTTTTTGTCAACACTGGAATTAGAAGACATCTTGGGCTTTTTAATGTCTTCTATTGTTTGGTCTTCAAGAAACACTACATCCCTACTTCTGATGACTTTCTTTTCCTTCGGTTCCCATAGCCTGTATCCAAATTCCTCGTCTCAATAGCCTATGAACATGTATGAAGTAGTCTTTGCTTCGAGCTTCTACCTGAGCTCTTTGGATACATGTGCAAAGGCTAAACAATCGAATGTTCTAAGGTGCGAATATGAGAAATTCTTATCAGACCATACTTTCTCCGGAATTTTAAAATTCAACAGTATAGATGGTGATCTGTTGATCAAGTAACAGGTGACCCAAACAGCTTCTCCCTAAAATGGCTTTGGCAGCTCAACCATGCTAATCATACTTCTGAATTTCTCCATAATGATTCAGTTTATTCTTTCAGCAATACCATTATATTATGGGGTGCGTAGAACAGTCCTTTCATATCCCATGACTTCCTCAATAGGCATCGAACTCCCTGGAAGTGTACTCGCCTTCATTATCTATGCGGAGGCACTTCAGTTTCTCTCTGTTTCATGTTTGACCATGGCATGAAATAGTTTGAAATAATCCAGGGCCGGATCCTTTATTTTAAAAAAAATACACACATACCTATCATGAAGCATCGTCAATGAAAGTTAGAAAGTATTTGTTACCACCTAGTGAATTAACCTCCAAGAGACCACAAACATCAGAGTACACCAGACTGAGCAACTCTGATCTTCTCGTAAAAGAGAAATTAAAGGAGACTCTATGTTGTTTTCCGAATAGACAGTGATTGCAAGGATCTAGAGCAGCATTCTTGGAGACAATGATTAGATCCTTCTTTATCAAGGTAGACAATCATATTTCACTCATGTGACCGAGTTTCTGCACATGATTTTTGTATAAAGTGCCACAAATATGTCATCGGGCTATGACCATGGCTCATTTTATCATTCTCCAAGTGTCATTGTTAAAATTGGATAATATAGTCATGTTTTTCAAAGGCTACCACTGAGAGTAGATTAAGATAAAATTCTAGAACATGTCTCACCTCCTTCAGGGTTATTGTATACCATGTATTTGTCCTTAACTGAATTTCAACAATTCCCACTATCTGAGAGGAACTGATATTTCCCATATTCACTACTCCAAAGTCTCTTGCTTTGTATGTTGTGAAGAAATTTATGTGAGGGGTGACATGGTAGGATGCTGCAGTATCTACCACCCACTCAACATCTTGAGTTGCGGTGTGAAGACATACTTCTTCCTGGCCAGAGCAGATGGCTACTGCTTTTAAGGTAACTACTAGTGTTTCCGCATCATTATTCTTTGGCTGGGGATTGCCTTGACCCTGCTCTTGTTGCAGCTTTCGGAATTTCTTCTTTAAATTGCCTTCTATGACACAATGGTAGCACTTGTAGGTAGGTTTTCTTCTGTCTTTGGATTTGCCTCTGTTTTTACTTCTACCTCTCCCTCGACCTCGATTTTTATCTGGTTGTCTTCCTTGATTCTTCGTGACAAGGTCTTGTGTTTGATTTGTGCCCACGTCTTTTCTTCCGGCCTCCTCATTTGACAAGGCATTTTTTACCATAGACATGGTAAGTTTGCCTTATGGAGCCGAATTGATAAGAGTAACCACTAATGTTTCCCAGCTATCAGAAAGAGAACTGAGTAATAAGAAGGCTTGAACTTCATCTCTCAGTTGCATGTCTACTGCAGATAACTGGTTCACCAAGCTCTAGAACTCATTGGTGTGTTCTACAACGGAAGTTTCACTCCGTAGTTTCAGGTTCACCAAACTCCTCATTATTATGGCTTTATTCCGTGTCTTGGACTGGAACATGTCTTCCAATTTTATCCACGTTTCGTAAGTATTTGTATCATGTTCTATGTAGTGGAAGATACTGTGGCCGATCCACTGCCTAATCCGACCAGAGTTCTGTTATTGAGTTTATTAAAGCCATACTCTTTAACAGTTTCTGGTCTCGTTCCCTTCCCCTCGATAATATCAAACAAATCTTTACAGTGTAAATAATCTATCATTTGATGCCTCCAAAGGGAGTAATTGGTTACTGTTAGCTTGATCATTGCACCAGAAGAGGAATCTTCAATTTTCATTTTTAAGTTTTAAAGTTTAAAATAGAAATAGGATAAAGCGGGGCTAATTTTCATAAATCAGATGTTACCGTTGGGTCCAGAATGATCGAAAATGGTGAATTAGACATTTCGTTAGTCCAAATCTAGCTCGGGGACCGATTTATAAATTTCTAAAAGCTTAGGGACTAAAATATAAATTTCAAAGACTTCAGGGGGCTCAGTGAAATTTACTAGGGTTGCCGACGTGGCTGACATGCGGCTGATGACATGGAAAAGTGGGACCGGCAAATGACGTGGCAAATGACGTGGTGCTGACGTGTTTGATGATGTGGCGTTGACTGTATGATGACGTGGTTGTTAACGTGGCGATGATGTGGCGCTGACATGGTCGTCTTCAACCTCCAGCAGGTGCGTGTGGTGCGTGGCTCTTCACTCTTCGACGCGTGCCGGCTCGTACGACATCTCTGGACCTCCGTTCAATCACCGGAAAATACCACCCCGTGCTCATCTCGACGTGAACTAGCGGATGATATGCTCAAAATAAATTTTTGACAACTTTTCCGAAATCCAAATTTTCTGAATTGAGTTTCGTTCTCCAGTTTTACAACCTCAATCTATAACCAAAGCTATTGATACCACTTGTTGTGATTCTCTGATCACTATAGATTATTTTTTTAGGAAAAATCGAATTTATTACTAAAAGAATAAAACTTTATAAGTGTTTAAACTCTTTACAAAAACCTCACTCTCTAACACTCTCAAAGCTTTCTTAACATGAAGCTTTAACATTTTGGGATGAATTTAGCTCACAAATGAGCTCCCTATTTATATTAAAATGCATGACTCAAAAGTCAACAAAAATCCAAATGCGCCTAAAGTTTATTTAGAGGCTTGCACCATATTTCAAAGCTCCACCTAAAGTGTATTGGAGGCTTGTGCAAAAGATGGTGATGATGCACATGTAGATGGATTCACTACAATCACTACGCATAGTGTAATTAAAATCAATGAATATCGACCTTAACACTTGTTTTTGGGTAACCGAGGTGTCCGAGCCAGCTTAAGCACACCTCAACTAATCCCCGATATCTATGTCCCGTGTCCTCCGAAGTTTCCGAGCACAAATCAGGGTAAGTCGTCGAATTATTACATTATGGGGCATGACGCCAAGGAAATGCATTTAGTGAGATTCGAATCTTGAACCTAAGAATGAGCAAACCACTCAAGCCAAAGACTTTTACCACTGAAGCAACTCTTTGGGTTAACCTTAATTCTTATACCATGTTAATAAAGAGTTTTTTTAAGTATAGTTCTTGAAACTTTGTAATTAGTTGATTAGTAATTTGCATGAGATACATGAAGTGGGGTAAAAGGTAAGAGGAAAAGAAAAAGAAAAGATTGGAAACAGATTGCAGAAGGAATGCACTTTTTATAAAATGAAAAAGGAATCATGCAAGTGTAAAATGTCAGCAAATGTTGGATTTATAGAGATAAAGGTATAATGGATCCCAAGAAAAAAAAAATTATACATTATAAAACTTTATGCAAAGAACAGTATAAAATGCCAGCAAATGTTGTTTGTTTAGGTTCCAAACTTTTAGATGAAAGCTTCAAGCCCGGTCTGGTGAGATATCAGTAAAAAAAAATTTGGTTAACAATAGGCCGAGTACCTGAAGATCTGCACCAGGCCCATAGCTTTTCACAATGTTTCCTAGTACTGAAAGTGTTGCAAGAAAGCACTTGAATACATACTAGAAGTAATATCTTTTGCCCGTTTGACCACACGAAAAATTAAAAATAAAAAATAAAATTTCCTCCTGCAATTTTCTTTTCACCATGATCTTTCGGAGTAATATTTTAAATCCATTCCATTGATGGTCTTTTTGAGTTTGCATGCACTTGGGTTGACAAACAAACAAGGACCACTCTCTAAAGTAATTAGATAAATATTTGTTTAGGGTTTTTATGTTACCAAAGTTTTCCCTCTGAACCCTAATTATTTCATTGCCGTGCTATTTCAAACTAATCACTAAGAATGGAGAAAAGAAAAAAAGGGTTTGTAGTGACTGATATAATCCCTTGAAGCTAGCTAGCCATTCCTCATTCAAAAACAATTTTTTTTTCTTTAATTGAAATTATAAACAAAATAATTGTTTTGTCATCACTATTTTTCTATAATGTAGGGGACAGACAAAATTCAAATTAATTTTTTTATCTCTTACTATTCGATTTTAGGTGCACAGCGAATAAAATCTGCTTGGAAACTGTTCAGTCCAGCAAGCATTTTGTCATCATGCATCATTACTAAATAGCTAAAAAAAAATTATTTTCTTCTACTCTCCCGGTACAAGTTAGAAAGTCCAAAAAAAAAAGAGAATTATTATCAAAAGCTTGTAGCATTCTTTTTCTCAGCCTTTGGATAAACATTAATAAACTTGTATTTCCCGTAAACATATTGATTTCATATCCAAATGGTTCATTTATTTACATGATTTTTACTTTAGAAAATTATATGGAAGCAATTGCGACATGGAATACTAATTTAGGGT
The DNA here is from genome assembly GCA_019454045.1 of Zanthoxylum bungeanum. Taxonomy (NCBI): domain Eukaryota; kingdom Viridiplantae; phylum Streptophyta; class Magnoliopsida; order Sapindales; family Rutaceae; genus Zanthoxylum; species Zanthoxylum bungeanum. The sequence continues at coordinate 10,778 of SKCR01007432.1, read as the reverse complement.
TTGGAATCCTAGATGATGATGTAGAATCAAGGTTACGATTTTAGAATCACTTGATTACTTTTAAGTAACTTAAAATTATTATTGAGTTATTTCTTTATGAGATTAATGTTTGGTTTGTGATTTGAATTCAAAATGATGCACATATATATTTTGAGTATATTTGTGTTTATGTAATAATATTGGATATTATGAGAATGATATAATTTGTTCTTTAGTTGTTATTGAAATGTATGATATGTGTTTGGTGTTGGTTGTGATGTCAAAATTGGATTTTGAGTGTTTGGATAAAAATAAAGTGTTGTGTATTTGGAATAAAGTGTATATGCTCCCTGGAGAAGGGGCACGTCGTGTCGCGCAAGCCTGCAAGACGCGACACGCATGAAAAATGACTCACTAGAATCATTTTTAGTAGGAGAACATCGCGAAGCGCACTTGAGCGTTGCAACGCAAGAGCAGGGCACGTCACGACGCAAAAGCGCAAGTCGCAACGCCCAAGCCTTCGCGACGCGATGCCCACAGAGCTGGTGCTCTCGCACTTGCACGTCTCAATGCTCACGTGCTGAACCTTTTTCTCCGTTTTGGAGTTTTCGGACTCCGATTTGTCTTGGAATTTTTCCTACGGACTCGTAATTGAATATAGTAGTTGATTTAAATGAAATATTTAAAATATGGTTACATTTCATAAGTTTTAATTTTTTGAAATTGTACACACTCACCAAACCCACTGATCTAAGACCGTTTATGTTAAACATGCTTGCATGTTTGTCATGTATTTGAATCTATGTTTTAATTTAATTATGCATGAGTCATATTTGATATGTAATGCATGGTTTTAAATTGAAATTATTTCTTTGACCTTTAAAAGTTATGTAATGACTTAAGTCATAAATCTCTCATGATTAGGTGATTACTTTAATGAGATAGTATTAATGATGTTGGAGCATCATTGGATAGTCTGTCTTGTCAAAACGAAAATGAATGAGTTCTTATTGCTTGTGCTCAATACTATTATTATTGTGAGGGCATAAGTGGTCAGAATTAGGTCGCTCCGGTAAAATATTTGATGTAGCGTGATGAGTTGGAAGTAGTCGACCAAAACCGTCATTATTGTGAAGGTGTGCTAAACAAACGTATTAGTGCATTTTGACAAGTCTACACCTAAAATACATTTTAATCCAATACTATCATTATTGTGAGGATAAGAAACGGTTCATGACCAAACCTAGGAGTCACATTTTATGTGATTTACTTAGATATCTACCTAATGAGTTTATGAAGGCCGATACCATCATTATTGTGAGGCCGGAGTAAATGTCATGGGATCCATTTCCTGCTATGAAATTTGATTATCGAATTTCTATTTTTCATTGAGGAGGATTACGAAATTACATAAAGTAGTGGAGGATACAAATAGATTTAAAATCCTTAATCTTATTAGTGTTTTATATTGATATAAACATGTTATGCTAATGTTTGATATTGCTTTACATATATGACATCCGCAAATCCATTAGCTAGGCTTTTGGATACCAATAAGTTAAAAGGAGTTGAGAACTACTTTGAGTGGAAATGAACATCTGTCTGGACTTGGAATCGGAAAGATTAAGCTATGTGACGCTCAAGGAGTTGTTCGCGGTGAATCAGGAGATTGAAATTTATCAAAAATCTAAGGAGTTTTTCCATGTCTCGCTCAAGGATAGAGGAGCTGTTAGCGTTCATGTTTTGAACATGATCAAGCAGATCCGAAATTTGAAAGGATATGGCATTACCATAGATGAGCAGCTAGACTGAAATCTGATTATCTCTTCTCTTCTTTGTGCTTATAGTGGTTTTGTATTGAATTTTCACATGTATTTGATGAAAGCCACATATGAGGAGTTTCATAACATGTTACGCACGACGGAAAAAGACTTAAGGAAAGAGAAATCGAGTTTGTATCTCTATGGTGGAGCGAGCGCTTCTTCAACTTCTGGGAAGTCAAAGAAGGTGCAAAAGAGTAGGAAGAAGATTGTAAAGGAAAAACTCTAAGAAACCAAAGAAATCCAAACCTGCAAGTCCGAAGGTGGCTCATGACGAATGTCTACATTGTAAGAAGTTAGGGCATTGGAAACGAGATTGTCCAAATTTGAAAGGACACTCAGGACCCTCAGGTATGCTTTCTATTTTTCCTATTATTGATATCTCTTTAGCCTTAAATGTAAATAATGGTTGGGTGTTAGACACCGGAAGTCCCACTTATATTTGCAATTCCTTGCAGGAAATGAGGGTGAAAATAGGGCTTGAACATGGGGAGATCCAACTTAGAGTTGGCAATACCGAGAATTTAGAAGTCCATACCGTAGAAACAATTGTTTTATGCCTCCCTAATGGATGTAAAATAGTTTTACATGACTATTATTGTGTTCTCTCTCTTATTAGATCGAATATATATATAGCAATAATGCAACGTTGCTTTAGATCCGGCCTCTATATATATCTCTATAGAGAGAGATAATAATAAATCGATTTAATAACATTCTGTGTTAGTTAGTAACATAATATAATGTTATCAATTGAGGTTCTGTGTACACATTATAAATTATTAAAGATGCATAATTTTCACAACAATATCGATATTGTTTGGATCCTCATATGTATCTAACCTTTTTTCTTTTATTCATTGTATTGTATTTTGGGAAAATATTCACTTATGGGGTAGAAACTCACCTCCTTTTTCATACCTGTAAAAATACATTTGAGTCGTTTGTGAGTGCAGATTTTATTTTTATTTTTTCCAAATATTTAAAAGTATATTCGTTTAGTTGTAAACACATATTTATAAACGGGTTGAACATTCTGTTGATGTGTAACATACCTTATCTAGACACAAAAATGCTAAGTGAGCATGGCTTGTTGATATATATAACATTATAATTTAAAGATCATATATACATGACATCCACATCAATCAAATATAATTATATAAAAATGCCCTGTGATTTGACCATTTATGTGATCACATTCATAATTAATTTTTTGGCCATTTTGAACCCCATCCTAGATGTTCCTTAAATGAAAAAGATGGATACATATGATATGTACTCCATGCCAAAAATGAGAAAGCTCAAAAAATGGACCATTGATTTATCAGGCAGAATATTATCTGATTATTTTTTTTTGGTTGATTTTGAAACAGTTTTGGCTGCTTAACCAAGGACGGCTGTATGATCCTGAGAGAGATATGACATATCCTAAGGACGGTTGTATGATTTTCATCTCATTTTGTTCATATTTTTATGCAACAGTTGTTCTGGATAAAGACTTGCAATATTTCGAGAGATTTATTTTCATTATATCATATATTCTAGGAAGGTCCGAAGGCCTTAATCTCTTTCTTAAATAATATATTTTTATTTCACCTAATTGAAAAATTAAACATATTATTTAGAACTTGAACCCGTGGCAGTTTGCATTACCAAAATTAAGCCAATCATATTATCCTTTGAGAATATATTCTAGGGCATTTAAAATTTGGCTTCATTTTCCTTTTATTTCATATCAATGGAAAATATCATCAATGCACATGTATAAACGAAGCCAGAATGTGATTAAATAATAAAAATCATGATTTTGAAGGTTTGAAGAATATTAAGATTGGGTGACATTGCTACCTAGGAAAATTATGTTGATGGTACTATCAATTAATTAAAATTTATACCTCATGAACAAGTATTAACTTACTTAATCAAGACACTCATGTTCCATAAAAAAGATTTTCGGTTCGGTTCGTTTCCTCATAGTCGCATGGATGAATAAAGAATTCTTGTCATTATTATCTTTTGAGTTTTGTACTCACAGCCTTAAGAGACTATTATATCAGTTTTCGTATATTGTTCTCATCTTTGTTTTAAAATTAGACCGAATCGGCCGATTGAACCGGTCAAACCGAGAATAGACCGTGAATCCAATCCGATTGAATCATAAAAATCAGTGTATAAAAAAAAACAATGAAACCGTGAATCGGCCCCGCCCCGCCATTATTAACCCAAAAAATTAAACAACTTTCTTTAAATTTATAAAAAGAAAAAAAAAATGTTTACCAAATTTCAAATGTGTGTTAAGCTTTTTACCATGTATCGAGCCATTTTTTTGCAAGACCTTTCCTACTGTATCGTCACTACAGTCAAATCTAAACTATATTTCTTTCATCTGCGCTGATCATAACTCCACAACCTTCTCTCAGATCAATCCGTACGTGTCTTCCTGAATTTTCTAAACCAACTTATCTTAATGAGCCAGAACTATTACTATTAACCAAGTGACAATAAGTAGAAAACTGCTTGGAAATTTTCAAAAACTAGTTGATCATAATGAGATTAAGAAAATTAGTTTTATCTTGATGTTCTAAACTAATTAATATCAATATGGAACTGTTTATATTTAGGGAGGAAAAAAAAAAGAAAAAAACAAATATGTGAAAGTGAATGAAGCGTAATAATAATGGAGAAATGGGTGATGGTAAAGTGTCAATGTGGTGTGCAATCATGGTAATTATGAGATGAGATCAAATAAGAAAATAAAAATCCCTACAAGCTCGTGAGCATAAAATAAAAAATAAAAATTTCTAAAATGCAACTATGCAAGTGTCACTTAAATAAATTAATATAATATTATTACGAGTGTAAGATTATTAAAAATCTATCAAATAAATTATATTAATTATTATTTCATGGTACTAATCATTCTTTTATTTTACTTCATAAACACAACATTTTTATTTTAAAAGAAAACCTTAAAAAGATGGTATTCATATGCATACTTCTCCATAGAGAGACCATCAATTAAATTATTAATCATCGAAATTAAATTTGATACGGAGCTAGGTTTTATAATTGAATCTTTCATTATTATTAATACACATAAAAAAAAAAAAAAAAAAAAAAAAAGAAATTAACATAATTCATTCAATACTATCTAAATTCTTAATCACCACCACTATTATTTTTTTTGTGGGTCATGCAATGTGACCAACCATCTTTTATCAAATTGATCACGCCTCCTATTGGATGGAACACAACTTATGTCTTTGGACCCCCTTTCATTTCAATCGTTTTCTTCTTCTTCTATATATACAGCAATCAAAAACAACTTTCTCATACCTTGTGAAAATAAATAATTCTGTGGTTTTTTTTTTTATATGCAACCCACGTTATAAATATGACGTTGCATGTTATGAAATTTCGTTCTTATGAACAACACGACTACTCGATTAATAGAAAAATTTCTCATAATTTGTTGTCATAACTCATAATCTCCAGCCGTGGTGTGAAAGAGAGAGGGGATAATCAGTTAAGAGTTAGTCTTATATATTGATGTGTGTTGGGAATAAATGCCCCCGGCTTTCGTAGTATAAGATTTAAAATTTTATTATCCAAGTCCTAGGTTTGAATTCAGATGATGCATTTTTTATAAAAATTTAGAATAATTAGAAATTTTATCTACTATATTTAAATTCAGATCGGATGATTTGATAGCATGGTTTCCAACGTTTCCGAAAAAAATATTGGAATAAATGTGTGAATGGACCTACAATTTTTTTTTTAAAAATAATAATAATAATAATAAGATACTGGAGTTGTTGAATCAAATGAACAACTCCACCACTTGCAGATATGTTATTATGTTTTTTTTTTCTTTTGGCTTCATTGGCCCCTGCTTTATAGCTTCGGTGGAATCTATGCATTGTTAATTTTTTATGACATGATAACAAATATTTCTTATATACTATTATTTTCCAATAATATTTAATTACCACGCACCAACCAATATTGAAATTAATAGTGCACAAAATTATACCTTTTTTTTAACCTATATATATATATATAAAGTCTAAAAAGATGGTAGAATAAGTATGTAACAATAAAATGATTCGGTGGTGTAAGATTCAGGATTTCACTTTGAGGTCTTGGGTTCAAATTCAGAGAGTACGTTTCTTATAAGAGTTGGGACAGTCGGGATTTTACTTATTCCGTTTAAATCCGAAATAAATGATTTGAAGGTGAAATTTCCTAAGATTAAAAAAAAAAAAAAAAAGGTATAAGTGTGCAATGTTTTGACTAAGTTAGTAGTCTAGTGAACCAAAAGATACTCAATAAAATATAGTGGGCAGGCCAATCTTTTCTTTCAATGCCTTGTTTTCTAGAGATTCTTTTGTTTTATTCGGGGAAAAAATCATGCTGGATTATTATAATAAGCACAAAAGAGGCAAGAAACCTTGTTAATTTGCATTAAGATTATGAATTAGAAACTACTACACTGTCTGTCTCGACTACCTTACAAAATCCCAACAAAATATTTATTTTAAAATTAACGATGTTGGTGCTCATTTTTTGGTCTCATATGTTTAATAAACACCAAACATCATGGACCATTTATTTTGCCCAAGAATTCTACATTTATACTGATTTTCTTCTCCCCGTTCAATATGCTGTAAGAATATATCATACATTTTGGGTGGAATTGTGCTAGAATTCGATGCCGACGATTGCCTGACGACAGCACACTGATGGTCAAGTTAGTGAGATGGTGTAGTAGGAGATAAAACAGTAAAGTTTTTGAGATTGATGATGTTATGTAGGTAACTATAGTAAATTCTCTAAATATATATATATATATTATGGATGTAGAGAGTGTCATGTCCCTTAATTAGCGGCATTTGGGAAAGGAACTAACATATAGGGACATGTCCTCTAGAATTGGAAGAACACACCTTTAGGCTCCAAATGGTTTAAGGAATGGGTATAACCTTAGGAGGGTTACACCTCAAACCAAATGGTACCCTCAAAGGCACTCTTCCATGTCTATATAAGGGAGCCTTATGTTCTTTCCTTAATGATCCAGAAAATCATAAGTCTTGAGTCACAACATTTTTGTTTTGGAGTTAAGAGAGAGATTCCATCATTCCTCATTGTTCAAGTTCTTGTGAAAGGAGTGCCCCTTCTCAAGAATAATCCAAGTAATCTTGGGAGAACGTTAGCCACGAAATCCGTAGAGCACCGAGGCGGAGCTAATATGTTCTTAAGGACAGAGGCAACTCGACTTGGACTTAAAGTTTCATAAGTTTTCTACTTTTTCCAGGTTTTTCTTACTTTTCTAAGTTTATGTTTAAATATTGGCATGATTCCATTGTTATGCTTTAGAATGAGTATGATTGAATTCGCATGTTAAATTTCGTTTAATAACACATATTTCACAACAGTACCTAAATTTAGCCATGTTCTACTGGCTATTTGCTCCTATTCTAATAAATCTTCCTCAATAAATTTCTTTAATATAACTGAAATTTGGATATGATTTTGGAGTTACATACCTCTGGATTAACATCACTGGGAGAACAACTCACTTCGAGATCAAGACACTCCAGGATTTGTCAAATCCGGTGTTAACTTATTTTGAAGTGAATTTACTCTAGAATTCATTAATCACCTGGGGTATAGAATAGAGGTACTTTGACCCCTATTATAGCACTTCAGATTGACATGGACATGGCATTCCGGAGTGACGTCACTTCGAAGCTCTGGAGATTAATTAGTTCACTCTGAGATAAGTTCATTCAAGTCAATATACTCCAAAGAGGGTCTAAATCTGAAATTCATGGATTAACAAGGGAATATAATGGAGGTACTCCAACCCTATAACAACATTCCGGAATACATGTGGTCATGCACCATAATCTAAAGTTAGTGGGTTTTAATGGCAATCCACTTAACTTAACATGCAAACTTACTTTAGCATGCATATTGATATGTGTAATCACATCTAATATCATATTAGAGTATGTACCATGCTACCCAAAGAATATTTTTTCAACAAATGGATAGGTTTCAACCGAAAGTTGACACATTTACATCATTCACCTCATATAAGCCAATGAGCTTATAGAAAGCCAAAAAAAAAGGAATATGGAAAAAATGTTAAAAGAACAGAGAAATGAAGAAAAAAATTTATACGAAAAACTGTAAATTGATTTATTTTTATTTTTTTTTAAAAAAAAGAAGATTCTAACTTAAGTTCAAAATGTTAATCTTGCAGGAAGCTTTTATTGATCTTAAAGTAAATTATAGTCAAGCCATCAAGCATCTATCTCTCGACCCAGATCAAAATTGGACCTTGGAGAATCAAGCCTAAAACCCATTGAGAGGTACGAAATCATACTACATTTTTTCCACCCTTCATCTTTGGCGCCGTTTGTAGGGAGGATATCAAATTATTATGTTCTTCTCAATAAAATTGTATAAAATTGTCATATTTTGACATGCACACATCATGTACTATTGAAAATTGATAAATAGTATGAAATGCTCAAATAAAAAATTGAAGTTTATGGCATTCGTATATGAAGTATTTGCATACACAAACTTTAATATGCTTAACAAGTTTGTGTAATGAAGGGATGATGACACGAATAGTTTAAAGTTAAAAATATGTGACTCACTACACTCGATTTTGCCTCGTACGCCAGCAACAAGTGTATGCTTGGGTATGGTGAGTGAGAAATAATGGGTGAGCTCATATTAGCCTAAGGCTGACAATCTAATAGGGAACCTGAACTCGTGCGAATGAATATATTTTGCAGAAATATAAGATGACATATAAAAAGCAACAGCTCATGAATTGAAAATTAAAAAATTCTGGACATGCATGATTGGTTGACACAAGAAACATGTTGCATGCATCATCTTTTATGAATTTATGGGAAGTACAATAATAATTATGCACTTGGTAATGAAAAATCAGTTTTAAAAAAAATGATTGCATTTTAAAAAAAAATTGCTTGAAAACGAAATTATTGTAAGAAATAACTTCTCAAAGCATTGCATAAGTACAACACGTGAGTGGTGAAGAACTTACCCATCATCACCGCAAAATGTTTTGGAAAACTAAAATTTTGAAGGTGAAAAGTGTAAGATTCCAGGCAAATCAATAAGAAATGGTGTGAAATTATCAAAGCTCAATTCTTGGTAACTATTCAATTTGAGAACCAAATTTTGAAATGGTTATACATTCATAAATGCAAGAAGTCTAGAGCGGAAATTACAGAAAGCACTACGAGCTCTAGCACAATAAATTAATGAAAATCAAATGCTAGCAGAAAGAATCCTAAAATGAGAGCAACTAAGGCAATACTTTATATGTAAACTAATAACGTTCTATGTAAATGTAAATGTAAAAGTCTTGTATGAATATGCTTTCCAAAAAGAAAAATATTATATACAAATGTGAAAATAATGCATATTGAAATTGATAGGGAACTTTTACCCAAGTTACTTTGGAACCCTCCACACAAATAAGGACGAAAAGTCCCACAAATTTGGCTTACGGAGCTAATCGCCCGTATGGCAAAATAAAAAATAAGGAAAGAAAAATCTGAATTGCCAAAATTCCTTGGAAAATTTTTTGGGTGTTTAAGCTCTGGTATAAGCATCCTCCGGTGGGCCTATACATACCTTGAAAGAATTTTTAGGTGTTTAACCCCCTATTGGAGCATCCTTCGGTGGGTCTATACCCAGCTTGAAAGAAATTTTCTTGGGTGCTTAAGCCTCAGAAGGAATATCATTTGATGGGCCTATACCCACTTTATCCAAAAAAAGTCACTGAGTACTAGATAAAGTGAACGTTCGGCGATGAGTTCACGTTTTGAGGCCTCGGATGGAGTGACTGAAAGAACCCTTCGCTGAGCTTGCAAAAGCTTATGAACCTCGGATGAAGCACAAAACTAAGCATATACTAATACTTCGGAAAGAGCACTCTCCCAAAATTTAGTTACGCGATAAATAACTCCCTAAGTGAAATATCCACCAAATCACTCATATACTAACCAAAATATCAAATCGAAGAAAAGGTCACGCATTGATCAATTCCCATGTGAGGTACCAATAACATCGATTATGCAGTAACCAAAGTTTAAAGTCAAATGAGACACCTACTGACATATCATCCTGGGAAAATGACAAAGAGGATTAAAAATTATTTGAAAAGATAAAATTATGTTTTACAAAAAGACAAGTACAGTTTACCGATATTAAAAATCTTATACTAGAAGTTCCTACTAAAATGACTTAGTCAATCTATTAAAACAAATACAAACTGGATAAGTATATTCCGGATTCAAATATTCAAATTTATAAGAAATTAAGCGTCATCTCGAAGGGCTCCAATGGAATTTAATGCCCGCAAATGAAGAGATGCAACACGTGTTAACATTTTAGAACCGTTTATTTCAAATAAACGGTCTGATAGGGGGAGTAGATGCATGTGCCTAAATTTAGCCATGCTCTACTAGCCAAGTGTTGCTACTCTAATGAATCTTCCTCATGAAATGTCCTTAATGAAATTGAAACTTTGACATAATTCCAGAGTGACATCACTCCGGAGTGACATACCTTCGGATTGACATCACTCCGGAATGACATCACTCTGGAATGATGACGTCACTCCGAGGACAACTCACTCCAAGGTCAAGACACTTTAGGATTTGTCCAATCCGGTGTTAAATTATTCTAAAGAGAACTTACTCTGGAATCTATTAATCAACTAAAGGTATAGAATGGAGGTACTCCGACCCCTATAATATATAGCACTTCAGATTGACATAGACATGGCATTTCGGAGTGATGTCACTCCGGAGCTCCGGGGATCAGTTAGTTCACTCTGAGATAAGTTCATTCCAAGTCAACCTACTCTAGAGATGGTGTAAATCCGAAATGCATGGATTAACAAGGGAATATAATAGAGGAACT
>SKCR01007431.1:0-56311 GCA_019454045.1 Zanthoxylum bungeanum | reverse complement strand
GGAATTAGTAAATGGAGCAAATCATGATTTCTGAATTGGCATTAGTTTATGTAAGTGTATACAATATGAATAAGATGTTATTGACTTATACTTGTGAGTTATTTGTATAGAGATTGAAATGGTTAAGTGTGATAAGGAATTAGAGTAAGCTAAGCACTTCTTCAATTAAAATGTTTAATTACTAAGTTATGTATCAAAGGTTTGCAGATAGGAAATATGAAACTAAGTATGTTTGATCGGTGAATGAAATATATGAAGATTGTTAAAATTATGGCATTTGTATTCGTATTAATATGTATATTCGTATGTTTGAAACATATGTATGTATGTAAGTATTTGAATGATGTCTTGGAGTGATTGTCATGGATGTAGTTTTGTGTGAGAAGACGTGCGATGAGTTTGGTGTACCGTAATATATATGCATGCATGTATGGTTGATGTTATCATGGTATAGTAGTCGGGCTGGTTAGGAATCCGTTCAGAAAAAATTCATCTCATACCTATTCTAAAATAGGTAATGAGTCTTGTACAAGCATTGTGTGTGTCAGCCAGCAGTATTTATATACTGTTCAATGATGTGATCTTTGATGTATCGATTATTATGTGTGTTTCATGATTGGTTGCAGATGTTTGTAAATATGTTTGATTGTATGTATGTGTATGATAGAACTCGTGATATGTATGGATAGTGTGTGCTTATGTGAAATAAATGGATGATTTGAAACATATGTGAATATTATAGGTTATAAATCGTGTTCGTTAAGTTGTATTGGTATGTATATATGTGTAAGAAATCTGAAATTGTAATTGCATGTATATAAGAGAAGAGTGTTACGGTATGAGCGAATGCATATAAATTCCGGATGATGAATTGTTGTAAGGTTACCGTAATTAAAGAAAGTTAAAGTATGTTTTGAATTGAAAGAAGTATGTTGTTTTATCGATTTGACGATATTTCAAAGATATTTAATTGTAATAAAGTTTAATAAATCTGACTCCTGATCGCATATTGTAAATTATATTGTTTACCCTTGATTAGTTATGTGCCTTCAGACTTAGTGTATGAGTGTCATGCCCAACAGAATTTTAGTTTGAAATTAGTAATCTAAAATAGTCCATTGAGAGCAAACAATGCAGGTACTTTATTTGTGGTTTATCTATAATTGCGGTCCATTCTATAATTGTATAGAGACCATGATCTGGGTTCGTCCATATGGTGACATGGGAATGAAGGCACCTTATATGATTTGATTATATATAACTGGACCCGGATAGAAATGAATTTCTCAGAATATCTGTTAAATAGAGAAATTCATTTCAATCTACTAGATGGTCATATATATATTGATCTGAATCCTGAGTGTATTGCAAACTCATGCATGGCGACTATGTCATTTGATTTACAAAGGTGAGGTTGATGTAGCAAACCCGACCAATAGCTACGTACTTTGGGGACATGGTTTGGTGTGTTGCTGGGGATGTTTTACATTGACATGAAGTTTAATCATTCTTGCGAGAAGTAGATGAGTATATTCTTTAAGGATTGATTTGGTACTTGAATGATTAGAGCGCTCAAGTCTTTCTATTACAAATAGAAAGATTAATATTCATAATGGTTATGAATAAATCGTTCATTAGATAAACAATGGTACTTAAGGTAAAAATAATTTTAGGGGTATAATGGACAATATGACCTTGTAACAACCGATGATCTTGACTATTATTACATTATGGGATGCATGATACATAATATAAATTATGTTCGAACACATATATACTCATGAAATGACTTTGGGGACAGACAGTAAACTCTTCGAAATTCCGACACGAAATGGTACGATGTTCCACTCCGGACAGTCCATGATATTTGGGACATATATTTTTCATATGATTTTTTATTTTTATGAACGTTATATCATCAAAAAGCTAAGATCGAGACCTACAACTTTCGCGTTGAATATTTTTGCAAATGTGAATCAGAAATAGGTCAAAAATGTAACCCAAAGTTTCAAAAGAATAGTGCTCGTGGACCCATCTAGAGAATTCTCAAAATCTCTCAAAAGTTCTATTTTTTCATTTGAAAATTTTGCAAATTTAACCAATTAGCGTTATTATGTATAAAGGACACTATTCACTAATCCTCAAAACTTGAGAAGAAGAAAGAAAGAAAGAAATAAGGAAATAATATGAGACAAATATAAATCCTCACATATGAAGCTAAGAAGAAGATTATCAACCATTAAAGGCTTGGAGGAGGAATAAAATCAAATAAGTTGAGGTAAAGAAACTTGACCCAAAACTTGAGTTATGGATTTTTCGAAGAAACAATGTTATATTAGTGTGTTTAGCATGATAGTAATTGCATTGAGGTGGATAACAAACTAAGAAATTGATTTTATTAAAGAATGTTCAAGAATTAAGAGATTATAGATGATGAGTTTAAGTTAAGATTTATGAGATTAAAGGTTGTTGTGGTAATGGTATTTTGGAATATAAAGTGTGAATATTGAAGTTTAAAGAGTTGTTTGAGTAAAGGTTGTACTTGATAGTGTCAGAAGTGTTTTGGGGCAAACTAGACATGGAAGAGTTGATATTGGGACCTGAGAACAGGCGAGCGTCGTGACACCAGTAGGCCGACATCGTGACGCATACCAGGATGATGGCCTCTGTTTCAGTTTCATCGAGTGAGTGTCACGACGCCAACTCCCCGCATCGCGACGTAAAACAGAGGAAGATCTCTATCTCAGCCTACTTGAGTGAGTGTCACGACGCGTAAAGCTTGGCATCATGACACGATACAAGGAAGCATTGTATCTCAAACCTACCTGTGTGAGAGTCGCGACGTGCAACAATTAGCGTCGCGATGCGTGGCCATTTCTCAGGATTAATTTTTAATTAATTCAGTTTCAACTCAAGATATTAGAGACCACCCAAAAGGTTTCGTATCATCATATATACACATAATTTATCATGTCACAAATGTAGAACATCATATAGCGAAGATAGTTTCGAAGTATATTCTATGATTTGTATTCTAATTAAGTTACCAATGAGGGTCATCGCAGGAACCACAGACTCCTTCAGCGAAGTAGAATAATGCTAGCGGGACTTCAAATCAGTGAGTGGACACTCATTCCTTAACTTGATTTTTCATTGTATTTGTTTTAAAGATCAGATTACTTCCGCATTTAGGGCATTAGCCAAGTTACTTTCAAATATATTTATTAAGAATGTTTGAGAAAGATTTATAAAAGTGATTGATTTAAAAAAGCATGATATTTTTTTTATGATTTCAAGGCATAGGGAAAACCCACCTCAGTATGTAACTTGACTCAGATATGGAATTGATGGATTCGTATGTGTGCACATACAGTTCAGGACTAGGGATGACAGATGCCCCTAGATCCTAGATTCAAAGTATAGAGGGTGTTAGGGATATGCCCTATACCCAACTTGTGGATGGGCTATATGTACATGTATTTGTAATATTTTTATTAATTAATAAAATGGCAATCTTTATTATGCGTGTCTTACATAACTTATATGAATCATCAACACTGTAATAAAGCCCTTAGAGTAATAAGACGATGGCTTCCACGCCTTATGAGAATCATTACTCTTAAATATTCCTAGTCATAGTTTTGTGAATAATCTGGGCGTTCACAAAGCGGAGAGACTAGCATGATGATATGATCCGCCCTTAAGTGGGGTAGCCGATCTCATAGGCTACTAGCGGAGATCCGTCCGCTTGGTGTATCACATGGATGCATGAGTTGCTCATGTCCATCGAACTGACCGCCGAATGTTTTCATATGGAGTGTGTATCTCATGTGTGTGTGAGAACTTTCATGTATCGATTATATGACTAGTCCTTAGACTTGAAGTCTTTACAATCTTATGTGTGGATCAAATAAATTTGACATTCTCCTTCTCCGGTTCAAAAGATCTGGTCATAATGGTATGATTGGGTCATTTGTTGAAATAGATGAAGTTTGTAAAGATACAACAGAGAATCGGCACTCTCTCGGATAATATTTTCTTATAAGAGTAGTATTCCAGTTCGCGGTTGATATGTGTGATCAGTGCTTGAGACTGTGGCCACAGCGGAAGAATCATGTGAGATTCTTGGGTTAGCACGATTCATGACACTATCAACATCATACCTTTGACCATATGGGTAGACACTTTCCGTACCCTAGGTCAATAGGTGGGGATACAGTGAGGCGAGGGACCGTATCATATGTAAATCGCATACAGAATGGGTATATATATCTTTCCTTCTCATTGGGGGCCTTGGCATGTTGCTAGATGTCAACCTTGGTCATTGAAATCGAACGACCATCTGATCGGAGGATAATTTATGTTCGATTAAATTATCACGATTCATTTCATGTCCAACTTGAGGGGAACCCAAAAGGTCACACACAACAAAGTCGAAATCAATGGTTAACAGTGCACAGTACAAATATAACAGCATATATGATTGCTGTAGGAATTGTTCATAAATGGTTCAATGTGTTTAATTATTGAACAGATCATTTATGAGGTTCCATAGTGGCTTAGGGATTGGTGAATGACGATAGGGGCACTTTGGGAATTGGAATAAAAAAAATTTATTAACGTGAATAGTAAAAAAAAATTTATTATTTGTTTTGAATCCAATTCGGCCCAAACTCTTATTAGGGTTTTATAATCTCATTAAACCACTAAATTAAGATCCAATGGCTAAGATTAAATTAGCTTTTATCCCACATCGGATTCTTAATTAATTTTGTTGTCTTTGGAGCACTATATAAACCCAAAGAATTCTTCACAAATTTTTACACCAAACCTTTCATATCTTGGGTTTATATAAGTGAGCAACTCTAAAGTTTAAGAGTAAGCCACTGATTTTGAGGATCCTTAAGTCTAATTGACTAGAGGAACCTCGAGTTAAAAGTTTTGAGGTATTTGCCTAGGCTAGCACCAAGGGCAAAATACCGTGCACTCAAGGCGTAGTCTTGCCGTTGAGTTTTGGCTTTGGTGTGTGCATCTTTGGAGGCCACACACTTGGGTGGCTCTTTGGAACGTGGAAGAGCTTGCTGAGTTCGAGAAAAGCTTGTAGATTGGAGGGAGGACTGGAGGAGTCTTCGGTTCAAGTAAGTCTTTTTCTTTCTTTATTTTAATTAGAGTTCTTATGATAGTTAGCATGTTTAGGTTTATGTTCTTTGCATGTTTTATGTTTTATGCTTAGAATATATAGTAACATGCCTAGGCTTGTAGAATAATAAAAACAATGGGTCTTGGGCAAAGGGAAAGCGGCATAATAATTTTTATTTTCCGCTGCGCACTCGCGGCCGCTTCCCAACAGTGGTATCAGCGCGCCGTTTTTGTTTTGATTAGTTCTCACTCATTTGAACTCGAAATTGGGTGTTTAAAAGCTCGTTGGAAAGAAAACCCTGAACTTAATTTTAGGCACAAGTTTTGCATGATTTGGTTAAGATTTGAATTGTGAAATTGCATTTAAAGTTCACGCGTCTGCAGAAAAATGAATAGTAAATTTATTTGAATAAAATAAAATGCAATATCATAATTAAATATTAATCAAAGTTATTTAATGCCTAAAATAATTCCAACATATTAAAACTCATATGCTTGATGATTCTATGTATGATTAGAATTGGCATGATTATTTTAGGGTGCAAGCATCTAGAGACTTTCTAAGAAATAGAGAGTGTATTGCTTATCCCTTAGCTAAGTAATTTTCGTGATGAACTTAGAGATTTATTACCTTTAAGGCTAATAAATATAAATCACTTGTTTATAATAAAAGACATTATTAAAAGATACAAGTGGGTGGGACCAAGGGTTAATAAAACTTTCCAAACTAAAGTTAATTTAACCAAAGGTATTACTAGAGTTAGATAATGATTTGGTGTCTTCCTTCACTCACTACCTTTTTATAGCCAAAAGGAAAAGCTGTGAAGACATCTAGATAATCATTTACTCAAAGCTTACCTTAAAGCATATTTAAAGTTGGTTTGGAGGATCTATTGTTTATTCCTGTCACCAAGGCAATAAGAGCCTAAGAGGTAAGGGTATTTAAGAGAGTTCGCTCCACCCTCCCTCTGGGGAATTTTCAATGGAGGAATCCATTTGACAGTTATTCACTTAAACTTGTTAAAATCCTCAATAATAATTTAAGTCTAAAATTTGCCTCCCATTGTAAAGTATAGACCCAAAGGGCTTAAACCGTATTGGCAGGACTAGGCTTTACCAGACTGACCAATACCAATTTGTCCCTAAATCGTACTATTGACAATGGTTTGACTTTTCTGAGTCATAAGACGCAGCGACCCTTAGGCGTGGTCTTATAACTTAGTGGCAAAGATTGGGTGTCCACAAGGACTAGCATAAGCTATGGCATGTTTGATTGCCCAACCCAATGATCAAGGAATTGTGATTTATATCATAAATTGGTTGGGAACCTACCTAATTATCGTATTTTATAACGACCGGCCCTAGTCGGAGTTATGAAATGATGATAATGGGATCCTTGCCCACAAGAAATCCATCATATTGGGGTTGATGCGATTTGCTTAAAATTTTAAAACAATTGAGTGGGAGCAACTTCATAATATTAAAAGCCCATGTTATTATGAAACATTAATGAAAACATATTCCTAATTTTAACATTTTCTCTTAACAGGTGGGTTAAAATATTTCACAAACATTCAAATGGCAAACAGAGTATCACTTCGTTCCATCCTTGATGAGCATAAGCTCAAAGGGGACAACTACAATGACTGGTTTAGAAACCTTAAAATTGTCTTACGACAAGAAAAATTTTCTATGTTCTTGAAAGACCATTTCCCCCTGAACCCGCAGAAGATGCTGACCAAGATACATTTGATGCTTGGAAGAAACACGTCGATGATGATGAGCAAGCAGTTTGCATAATGCTTGGCTCTATGTCGGACGAACTTCAGAAAGCTCACGAAGATATGGATGCTCAAACCATCATCTTTCACTTGAATGAGTTGTATGCAACTTTCGTTCATACCGTGAGATTCCAAGTGTCATGTGCCTTATTCCAAACAAGGTATAAGGAAGGATCTGTTAGTGGACATGTGCTTAAGATGATTGGCCAACCTCGGGTTCATCATGGATCATGAGATAGGTCACGATCTAATTCTTCAGTCCTTACCAAAAGAATTCTCTAACTTTATTATGCAGTTTCATCTGTCTGATAAAGAAGCTACTTTAGCAGAATTGCACAATCTGATAAAGCAAGCAGAGAAGGACTTGAAACCGGAGCTTAAAACCTCCGTCATGCTTACGGGTACGGACCTGAAGCCACGAGGCCCAAAGAAAAATAAGGGCAAGGCCAAGGCTCCAGATCACCTAAAGCCCAATGGTAAGGTGGAGAAGAAAAAAGGAAAGGGGAAATGTTTCTTTTGTGGAAAGAATGGTCATTGGAAGAAAGACTGCAGATCCTTGAAAGCCAAGGAAGCTAGGGAAGCCCAAGAGGCCAAGAAGCCCAATGCTTCAGGTATGTTGTATATGATTGAACTATATTCTCAAAACTCTGAACCTTCTACTTGGGTGCTTGACACCGGTTGTGGGACTCACTTGTGTAACAATGTGCAGGGCCTGAGAAACAGTAGGAGACTCCGTCATGGGGAGGTTGACTTACGCATGGGTAATGGAGCAAAACTGGCTGCATTGTGCGTGGGGACTTATTCATTAGTTTTGCCGAATGGTTTAGTTTTAGACTTAGAAGATTGTGTTTATGTACCTTCTCTAGTAAAGAACATCATTTCAATTTCTTCTTTATGTAATAAAGGCTTTTCATGCCTAATAAGTTGTAATGAATGTTCTATTTATTTCAATGAAATAAAATATGGAGATGGTATTTTGAATAATGGTATCTATGTCTTACAAACTAACAAAGAATGTTCAACCTCTAATATATACAACGTTAACTCGAATAATCTCAATGAATCACTTCTATGGCACAGTCGCTTAGGTCATATCAATGAAACAAGATTAACTAAGCTACATAAGGATGGGTATTTCAAACCCTTCAAATATAAACCTTATGGAACTTGTGAGTCTTGTTTACTTGGTAAAATGACCAAATTACCCTTCAAAGGTAAATGACAGCGTGCAGCGGAGACATTAGAACTCATACACTCTGATGTATGCGGACCAATGTCAGTCACCGCTAGAGGTGGATTCTCCTACTTCATTACCTTTATCGATGATCATTCGCGATATGGGTATGTGTACCTTATGCGGTACAAATCTGAAGCCTTTGAGAAATTCAAAGACTTCAAGGCTGAAGTAGAAAACCAGCTTAATAAAAGTATTAAGTCACTAAGGTCTGACCGAGGTGGTGAATACTTAAGCAACGAATTTCAAGATTACTTGAGAGAAAATGGCATTGTTTCCCAGTGGACTCCTCCGGGAACTCCACAGCATAATGGGGTCTCCGAAAGGAGAAATCAGACATTATTAGATATGGTCCGATCAATGATGCCAGACACGGATCTACCTCTTTCATTTTGGGGTCTTGCTTTAGAAACTGCAACACTACTACTAAACCAAGTTCCTTCCAAGACTGTTAGTCAAACACCATATGAGTTATGGTCTGGGAAACGTCCTAGTCTTAGTTATCTAAGAGTTTGGGGATGTGACGCATATGTCAAGCTCACACAAACTAACAAATTGGATGATAGGGCAGTTAAATGTAAGTTTGTAGGATATGCCTTGAACTCAAGAGCATACGTGTTCTACGTCCCAAATGAACAAAGAACATTTGTCTCACGAAATGCTAAATTTCTAGAGAATGAATTCCTTCTCAAGAAATATAGTGGGAGTAGACTTGACCTCGATGAGGTACGAGAAGAACAAACTAACATAGAACTAAACCCCAGGCCCCTCAAAAGGGCAGCGACGGAACAACCACAAGGTTATGAACTCAGAAGGTCTGGTAGGGAAAGACATGAGCCTGAAAGATATGGTTTCCATATTGATGAGGAACATGATCAGGTCATTGATAATGACGATCCCACCAGTTATGACGAAGCAATGCGTGACATTGATTCAGTCAAGTGGCTTGAGGCCATGAAATCCGAAATAGACTCTATGTATCAGAATCAAGTCTGGGACTTGGTAGATGCACCTGAAGGGATAAAACCCATAGGCTGCAAGTGGATTTACAAGCGTAAAACTGATGCAGAAGGCAACATCCAAACCTATAAGGCTAGGTTGGTGGCGAAAGGTTATAGACAAATCCAAGGAATTGACTATGACGAAACCTTCTCGCCTGTTGCAATGATAAAGTCCATTCGAATTTTACTGGCACTAGCTGCACACTTTGATTATGAGATTTGGCAGATGGATGTCAAAACAGCTTTCCTTAATGGGAACCTCGTAGAGGAAGTCTATATGACACAACCTGAGGGGTTTGCATCTAAGGATGATCATAATAAAGTATGCAAGCTTAAACGATCCATTTATGGACTCAAGCAAGCCTCCAGAAGTTGGAATATACGATTTGATGAGACAATCAAAGAATTTGACTTCATCAAAAATGTAGACGAGCCTTGTGTTTACAGGAAAAGTAGTGGGAGTGCTGTTGTATTTCTTGTATTATATGTCGATGACATATTAATCATCGGGAATGATATTCCCATGATGCAAGCCACCAAGCAATGGTTATCTCAGAATTTCTCCATGAAAGATTTGGGAGAAGCAGCCTACATCCTCGGCATTAAGATCTACCGTAATAGATCTAAGAGGTTGTTAGGACTTTCTCAATCTACGTACATAGATAAAGTTTTGAAAAGATTCAAAATGGAAGATTCCAAAAGAGGTAATTTACCTACTTGTCATGGAATCAAATTATCTAAGGAGCAATGTCCACATACTCCTTCAGATAGAGAGCGTATGAGTAGGATCCCTTATGCTTCAGCAATAGGATCGATCATGTACGCCATGCTATGTACAAGACCTGATGTCTCTTATGCTCTTAGCATAACGAGCAGGTATCAGGCAAATCCTGGTGAGCAACACTGGGCAGCTGTCAAAACAATCCTCAAGTATCTGAGAGAAGAACTAAGGATGTGTTTTTGACATACGGAGATTGTTCTGAGATGAAAGTCATTGGTTACTGTGATGCGAGCTTTCAGACCGATAGGGATGACAGCAGATCGCAAACAGGATATCTGTTTACTTTGAATGGCGGTGCTGTCAGTTGGAAAAGCTCAAAGCAGTCAACTACAGCGGACTCCACCACTGAAGCCGAGTATATTGCAGCATCTGAGGCAGCTAAAGAAGCAGTCTGGATAAAGAAGTTCATCACGGAGCTGGAAGTGCTTCCCGCGATAAAGAATGGCGTCACGATGTACTGTGACAACACGGGCGCCATTGCTCAATCAAAGGAACCAAGGTCCCACCAGAAATCCAAGCATGTACTCAGGCGATTTCATCTCATCAGGGAGATTGTTGAGAGAAAAGAAGTTATTATAGAGAAAATACCCACAGAAGATAATCTTGCAGATTCTCTGACTAAAGGGCTGACTCAACAAAAGCATGATAGGCACACCCGAGAGTATGGTGTCCAGATTCATACTAGTTGGCTATAGTGCAAGTGGGAGATTGTTAGGGATATGCCCTATACCCAACTTGTGGATGGGCTATATGTACATGTATTTGTAATATTTTCATTAATTAATAAAATGCAATCTTTATTATACGTGTCTTACATAACTTATATGAATCATCAACACTGTAATAAAGCCCTTGGAGTAATAAGATGATGGCTTCCACGCCTTATGAGAATCATTACTCTTAAATGTTCCTAGTCATAGTTTTGTGAATAATCTGGGCGTTCACAAAGCGGAGAGACTAGCATGATGATATGATCCGCCCTTAAGTGGGGTAGCCGATCTCATAGGCTACTAGCGGAGATCCGTCCGCTTGGTGTATCACATGGATGCATGAGTTGCTCGTGTCCATCGAACTGACCACGAAAGTTTTCATATGGAGTGTTTATCCCATGTGTCTGTGAGAACTTTCATGTATCGATTATATGACTAGTCCTTAGACTTGAGGTCTTTACAATCTTATGTGTGGATCAAATAACTTTGACATTCTCCTTCCCCGGTTCAAAAGATCCGGTCATAAGGGTATGATTGGGTCATTTTTGAAACACATGAAGTTTGTAAAGATACAACAGAGAATCGCCACTCTCTCGGATAATATTTTCTTATAAGAGTAGTATTCCAGTTCGCGGGTTGATATGTGTGATCAGTGCTTGAGACTGTGGCCACAGCGGAAGAATCATGTGAGATTCTTGGGTTAGCACGATTCATGACACTATCAACATCATACCTTTGACCATATGGGTAGACACTTTCCGTACCCTAGGTCAATAGGTGGGGATACAGTGAGGCGAGGGACCGTATCATATGTAAATCGCATACAGAATGGGTATATATCTTTCCTTCTCATTTGGGGGCCTTGGCATGTTGCTAGATGTCAACCTTGGTCATTGAAATCGAACGACCATCTGATCGGAGGATAATTTATGTTCGATTAAATTATCACGATTCATTTCATGTCCAACTTGAGGGGAACCCAAAAGGTCACACACAACAAAGTCGAAATCAATGGTTAACAGTGCACATACAAATATAACAGCATATATGATTGTTGTAGGAATTTTCATAAATGGTTCAATGTGTTTAATTATTGAACAGATCATTTATGAGGTTCCATAGTGGCTTAATTGGTGAATGACGATGGGGCACTTTGGGAATTGGAATAAAAAAAATTACTATTCATGTGAATAGTAACATTGAATAGTAAAAAAATTTGTTATTTGTTTTGAATTCCAATTCGGCCCAAACTCTTATTAGGGTTTTATAATCTCATTAAACCACTAAATTAAGATCCAATGGCTAAGATTAAATTAGCTTTTATCCCACATCGGATTCTTAATTAATTTTGTTGTCTTTGGAGCACTATATAAACCAAAGAATTCTTCACAATTTTTACACCAAACCTTTCATATCTTGGGTTTATATAAGTGAGCAACTCTAAAGTTTAAGAGTAAGCCACTGATTTTGAGGATCCTTAAGTCTAATTGACTAGAGGAACCTCGAGTTAAAAGTTTTAAGGTATTTGCCTAGGCTAGCACCAAGGGCAAAATACCTGTGCACTCAAGGCGTAGTCTTGCCGTTGAGTTTTGGCTTTGGTGTGTGCATCTTTGGAGGCCACACACTTGGGTGGCTCTTTGGAACGTGGAAGAGCTTGCTGAGTTCGAGAAAAGCTTGTAGATTGGAGGGAGGACATGAGGAGTCTTCGGTTTAAGTCTTTTTCTTTCCTTATTTTAATTAGAGTTCTTATGATAGTTAGCATGTTTAGGTTTATGTTCTTTGCATGTTTTATGAGTTTTATGCTTAGAATATATAGTAACATGCCTAGGCTTGTAGAATAATCAAAACAAATGGGTCTTGGGGAAAAAGGGAAAGCGGCATAATAATTTTGATTTTCCGCTGCGCACTCGCGGCCGCTTCCCAACAGAGGATTATAATAGATCTACAACCCCGGGGCTCCGATTTGTGAATTGGAGGACGATGATACGTAACGCCCCAAGACACTAGATTCAGGGCTAGGAGGACAATGATACGTAACGCCCTAGACCCTAGTTAGTTTCAGGGACATGTAGTGTCATGCATTGAGGGATGACGAACATAACGGACCCAATTTTACGATCATGCTCTAGTTATGGGTATGAGGGATGACGATATGAACCCCTATGCATCAGGTTTTTAGCAGACATTCAGATACAAATTTTCAGAAAAAGGGTTTCAAAGACAGACTTCAGAATAAGTTTCAGAGATGTCATTTTAGAAAGACTAGTTTAATGAAAGTTTTCTAGGGAAACAATTTTATGAAAAAGAGTGTTTCAGAAAGAAAGAAGTTTCCAGGAAAAGTTTCAGAAAAAGAGATAAAAAAGTGTTTTCAGGAAGATCATTTTCCAGAAATATTTTCGATTATGGAAAATGAACATTTTTAATAAGTATTCAGTTTCTGTTTAAAATTATCCACTCACTAGGTCGTTCAAACGATCTAACCCCCAACCAAGTTTCTTTGTTTTGCAAGTCACAAGAGGACGAGCTCGAGAGGATGGATACTAATGGCTGTCACTAGGGTATTCGGTCCACCAGGTCAAGTCAGAGATAGAGTTCAGTCAAGTCAAGTAAAGTCCAGTTTCTGAAATTTGTATAGTAAAGTTATGTATAAGTATTCGTGTATAGAGTTGTTAGGATAAGTGATGCTGAGTATTCAGTTGTGTGTACTGTTTTACATTCTATGTCATGGATTTGGGCAATGGTCCAATATATGAGATTATGTTTGAGAAAAGAGTATGAGTGTTGTTCATAGTTAGAAAGTCAGAGGCTTAGGGGAATAATACGACATCTCCTGGAGGAGGATGTTACAGACCCAACTCTAATTATGAGATACTCATAAAAGGCTAATACGTATGTAATAACTATATCGATGGACACCGACGTAGTTCGGCTTATATAATATATTTATGGCAACGAGAGTCTAGCTTTGGGCTTTTGGTGGAATAACCTAAAGTTAATAATTCCGAATATTTAATTAAGAATTTAATTAATATTATGAGATTATTGGAGCTCGGAACAGTAGGTCTGTTTGGTCCTGTGCTAGCTCGATATACTATAACAAATTAAATATAATTGGATAGTCCAATTTATATATTTATATATTATTATTAATGAGATTAATAATATAGTTGTCACACATGTAACTTTATATTATATTTAAATAAGGTTTTCATTTTCACTAAATAAATGATTATGAGATAATCATTTAATTTATATAAATATATTAACTATTTAATATGTCACTTATGGAAATAATGGATTTGGAAATATTTAAAAATATAATCAAAACAATTCATCATGGATGGTCAGTTTGGCTTTCATAAGGGAAATGACATAAAATGTTTCGAGCATGACTTCCAAAGCTGTCGTGGTTGACCATCTGGAAGCCAACCTGCAAAACTAGCAACTTGGTTTGGTGTGGTGTGAGTTATAAAACTCAATAAGTTACTTTACTAATACAACAAATACAATATACAAGTCAATCACATTACAAGTTTTTAGAATTATCAAGTTATTACGAGTTCAGAATTATGAGTTTTTTGTTATCTTATATACTTGACCAATGTCAAATTCTCATATCTATATATTTACATATATGTCAATTTATTAGCCAAAGCACACAAGGCATTAATTCAAATATCACTGAGTATGTTATTTTAAATAGAAACCATTTCAATCACAAGAAATATGAAGTCACATACTTAAACTTTATTAAGAATGAACATCTTCGAAATATCCTTAAATAGATAAGTCAAACAAACTTCTTTCATTTCGAAACAAACTTTCTTCCATTCCGATAGTCTTATGATAGCTTAATATTCATAGCCCACTTCTCTTACATTTATGCAAATCCAATTTCAGAATACTACAAACATATTATCAGAATTCTACAAACACATTCAGTATCTTCCATAATGTGCGTAAAACTTAGCAAACATAATTATAACATCTTATATTTACACCGGTTTCCAAGTCATTCATTCATTCCCCAATAGCACACACAATCCTACTTATCACAGATTCTGTCATATACAGATACACTTAAACATACATATAGTCATCGTGCAACCGATAATGAAGTATACATAACAGCCAAAACATCACAGAACACATAACCAAACAATACATACATATGGTTGGCTTACACATACAATGCTCATACGAGACTCATTATATATTTTAGAATAGGTATGAGATGAATTCTGTCTGAACGGATCCCTAACCAGCTCGACTACTACACCACGTGATTACCAACCAATCAAACATATACACATGCACACATATCATGTGACACAAATTCATCACACGATTTCACATACACAATCATATGCATGACAAACATTGCTTTATCATATGAATCGCCATACACATGCTTATATACATCAAACATATGAATATACCCATTACTTCGAATTCCGATAACATAGCCTTTTACAGTACTCACATTCTTTACTTATCGATCAAACATTCACCATTCAGAATTCTTATCTGAAATATTGATATAGTATCTTACAAAATATACATTTCCATTCATATGCATATCATATCAATCAAGTACTTTTATCACTCGGAAAAGCCTTAGCTTATACCAACTCAACCTCTATATAACTAAATCGTATGTATTAATCAATAACAAACTTATTCTAATGACGCACATCTATATGTGCTAATATAAATTCAAAAATCATAACTTGTTCTCTTTACGGATCTTATATTCTCAGATTGTCCATATCTTATCATCACATACATATACAAATACGTGTACCAATGCTTATAAATACGCTTGTTCATTTACATATATATATACATACATATACATGTTCATACATTTACATACATTAATAGACATCAACCTCATACATTTACATACAACAATATACATCAACCTCATCAAACATTTCACTACATATCATAGCATTATAGAAATCCATATATGTGGGGGTTGATTATCTTAACCATATGTAATCTCGAACTTTGTTCTCATCTTAACTACACTCGTCTTATCTTAAACACTTAAATCATTTTTTTTTTTTGTATATATATATTTAAAAATATAAATAAAACCATTCAAGCACTCATCACATGAGTTACTTACCTGGCTTCGCAAGCACTCCAGGTACTAGTCAAATCTTTCAAATCTGCCAAACAAATGGTGAAACGCCGTCAGAATCATGACTTACGGAGTTCTCGACATAACTATGATAAAATTTCGAATCTGTCTAGGATAACTAAATCAAGTCAGATTTCAATGATTTCAGTTTCAATAATCTTAAAACACCATAACAAACTAATCCATGCCACTAGTTAACTAAAATTCTTGATTTACGTGTTTTTGGAAAAAATTCCGAAAAAGTTTCCGCAAATGCTACGGAAGGATACCGAACCCTCTGTACCTACCCGGATTTGTCTAAAAATTATCGTATCATCATATATATCTCATATCTATCATTACAATAAAAAATACATCAATACACAGAAATTCACTTTAACCGGAAACTTACATAATCTATCGGATCGATCCAATTCGTCCAATTTTCACTCGGATTCTACCAAATGCACATATTAAATACTCATGCTCAAACAATTCAATTCATACAAAGTAACCCATGCTATTTCAAAGTAAAATAAATCGAATCAAACATTTCATACCA
The DNA here is from genome assembly GCA_019454045.1 of Zanthoxylum bungeanum. Classification (NCBI taxonomy): domain Eukaryota; kingdom Viridiplantae; phylum Streptophyta; class Magnoliopsida; order Sapindales; family Rutaceae; genus Zanthoxylum; species Zanthoxylum bungeanum. The sequence continues at coordinate 39,975 of SKCR01007431.1, read as the reverse complement.
AAAGTCCATTAAACTTATCATCTCAATTCACACTCATTTATAGGAACACGTTCAAACCATTTCAAATTCAACCATCCCAGAATCAGAAGCCAAACACGAATTCTATACAGTCAATCACATGCATCATCAGAAATGAGGGGTATAATAAAATTTCTCTATAGGCGGTCAAATACAGTATAAAAATGGAAACCATAATACGGATTTCATACTATCAATTTCATTCACAATCTGAAACGGAACCCATTCATTTCGTATCATGTCATTCAATATCATATCTGTAAATGCTATCAACCTCAAAGTTTACATACGCACAATTCCAATCGCACATACAACATTGTATGGCTGACAACAAAACATACATAACCATCACAATACGCAAAAGATTTGTGACTAATTATAAACTTACATACATACTCTTATAACAAAAATCTTCTTTTATATCAACAAATACATCAATTGTCACAACCTGAAGTTACATATAATAATACATTTCTCATTATGATGTTGATAGTATGAAATCTGCCAATTTTCTGATATCATCAAGATGGATAATGTGAAACAATCTTCTTCAAAAACCATCTCGAAAACACATTTGAAAAACTCTTTTACTGTAAACAACATCTATTTCGAAATTCATCATCATCATAAATTCATATCAAGCATCCAGTATAAACTCAACTGAACGAAACATAACAAGTGCCTAGTGCCCAAATCCCGCGCATAGATCGGGCAATGAACGAAATGATCCCCTATCGATAGAGGGTAGCGGGTCGATCCATTGTAGTTAGACAGATCCTTATACAAGCACCACGATGGAAATATATCATATCAAAATATAAAACCATAACAACATGTGCAAGCGCCGTGACAGAAACATATCATATCATATAATATCTTAAACGATATCGAAATGTATCAAAATCAAAATGTAATTTTTTTGAAATCATGCTTTTCCCCAAAACTCAAATATGTTAAAATCAAAAATAAATCTTTGATACAAACCTTTCAATATACATATCGAGCGTCAACTTTTCGAGTAGCGTACACTAACAGACAGTGTACGAACCATGTCTACATAGTAGCGGGTCAACCATTTTTCGATAGTATGGACCCCATAACAAGTGTCTCGACATATTTTTCCAAGTCATTCATTCATTCCCCAATAGCACACACAATCATACATATCAGAGATTCTATCACACATAAATACACTCAAACATACATACAATCATCGTGCAACCGAAAATGAAGTATACATAACAGCCAAAATATCACAAAACATCTAACTAAATAATACATACATATGACTAGCTTACACATAAAATGCTCATACGAGATTCATTACCTATTTTAGAATAGGTATGAGATGAATTCCATCCGAATGGATCCCTAACCAGCTCGACTACTACACCACGAGATTACCAATCAATCAAACATACACACATATCACGTGACACAAATTCATCACACGATTTCATATACACAAGCATATGCATGACAAACTTTGCTTTATCATCTGAATCGTCATACACATGTGTATATACATCAAACATATGAATATACCCATTACTTAGAATTCTGATACCATATCATTTTACAGTCCTCACATTCTTTACTTATCGATCAAACATTCACCGTTTAGAATTCTTATCTGAAACATTGGTACAATATCTTACAAAATATACATTTCTATTCATATATATATCATATCAATCAAGTACTTTTATCACTCGGAAATCCTTAGCTTATAAATACACTTGTTCATTTACATATACATATACATACTATTACATGTTCATATATTTACATACATCAATAGACGTCAACCTCATACATTTACATACATCAATATACATCAACCTCATCAAACATTTCACTTCATATCATAACATTAAATAAATCCATATCTGTGGTGGTTGATTATCTTAACCATACGTAATCTTGAACTTTGTTCTCAAGAATATCCTTAACTACCCTCGTCTTATCCTAAATACTTCAATCATCTGTGTATATATATATATTTAAAACACAAATAAACTATTCAAGCACTCATCGCATGAGTTACTTACCTGACTTTGTGAGCACTCCAGGTCCTAATCAAATCTGCCAAAACAAATAGCGAAATGCCGTCGAATCGCAACTTACAGAGTTCTCGACTTAACTACGATAAAATTTTGGATCTTTTCGAGATAACCAAATCAAGTCGGATTTCAATGATTTTAGTTTCAATAATCTTAAAACACCATAACAAACTAATTTATGCCACTAGTTAAATTAAATCATCAGTTTACGTGTTTTTGGAAAATCTTCTGAAAAATTTCTGCAAACGCTACGGAAAGGTCTCGAATCCTCTGAACCTTTTTAGATTTATCTAAACATTATCATATCATCATATATATCTTATATCTATCGTTACGATAAAAAACACATCAATACACGAAAAACCCATTTTAAATAGAAACTTACATAATATATCAGATCGATCCAATTCATTCTGTTTTCACTCAGATTTTACCAAATGTACATATTCAATATACTCATGCTCAAATAATTCAATTCATACAATTACGCTACTCTACAAAGCTATTGGAAACATCCGAATATTAAACTATAAACTTAAAATTTGTGAGTTGTTACTGTGAGGTCGTACCGAGATTTCGAGGACATAGACAGACTTCAAACGGTCCCACGAACGTGATGGAATTGAAAAAATTTTGATCGAATTATTGTTCACTAGTGAGTCACTATTCACTGAAGCTTTCCTCTCGTTTTGCGTGCAACCATCCACAAATAGAAAATCTGTCACCAACAACTTGTAGTACTCTCTGAGAGTTTCAATTTGGCTAGTGGCTTGAGCCGTGACACGAAGCGACGAGCCGGGATCGAAAAAACATACCACACGCGTCTCTTTTTCTTTTACTCACCGTCGGCGGTGATATGGGGCTGCCGCTGGCCACCATAAGGTGGAGGGGTGGCCGGCGCACCCCTCTAGTTGGTCGCGCCGGCCGGCGTGACTAGGCGTCGTTCAAAGGTTTTGGAGGTGGGGGCGTCGAGTGAGAGAGATATGTGAGGTTATGCGATTCTTGCAATTACAAGAAACTATGGGTATTTATAGAGAAGTTTCTGCAATTTAAATTTAGACCCCCGAAAAATTACAATCAGGCCCTTGTCATAGGGCTTTCTCGAAAATTCATATTTGTGAAGCCATTTTAGTGTAAATTTCAAAAGTGTTCAACATAATAATTATTCATCTTGGAAAAACGAGTCCAATGGTTCCAGAATTAGCTTAATCGGAGTTCATTCGCTATTTTTATAGCCGAAATAAGAAACTTTTACGTGTATAAGGATATAATCATGAATCGCGCAACCGGTTCTTGAAACCACGCGTTTTCCAACGTGATGAAGCTTTATTTTAAAACATTCTGATCTCTTTTCCAACACATAAATTCTTATTTTCGAATATCATCTAGTTCCAAATTCTAAATTTTAATTCGGATACCTTCCATCACTATTCCGAAAAACTTGAGATATTACAACCGCATGAGCTAGATAGGCATCACAAGTTTTCCTTAACATCTTACTAGCATGTATTACATAGATTACATATGAGGGAATAAGACTTGTCTTTCCTCAACATCTTACTTGCCTAACGTCTCTCTCCCAGTCACATTCTTACTCGATCATATTTTTCAATTAAGGCCATAATTCACTTTCAATTACATAGTAACTATTTAAATAGCCTAGACAAGTAAATTAATCACACTATAAGGCTAATAAGATTATGAAACAGATAAACATGTATAAATCGAATATAACAACGAATTACATGAAAATTGAAATTTGGAGGTCCATTACTACTCAGAAGAGTCGGGGTAGCACAAAGGAAGGCTCGGGGAGATGGGGCAAAAATTTTCGATGCGTGGGCCCCACGTACAACATCATCCCATTTGTAGTCCTCATGCATCATGGCTTATGCCTGCGTGTGAGCGCCACGCCCCGCTTGGAATCCAAATTTTCCGGTGGCCATGCTTTTGTCTGTCTCACCGATTCTAATGCCATCAACGGTTCATCAATCGGAGTTCCGGATCAATGAAAAATTGAGAAAAAATCAAAGAAAATATATTATCGAGAAATTGACGAAAATTGGTAATTTCATGTGCCAAGACTACTATCAAAATATTCCCCTCATCGAGCTCTATACTTTCCAGTGTCAATACTATTGTCAAAATTGATAGTTTCGTGGATAGATTCTGGTGATCTTCTCTTTTCCTTTTCTTTTCTCCTTTCTCTCTCTCTTTTTCTTCTTTTCTTTTTCTTTTTCTTTTTCTTTTTCTTCTCTCTCATGGCAGCACACTCTCCAAATAAAAGTGGAACAAGCCCACTTTAAACCCTACTAGTCAGAAGCCAACTCTTACCCTAACTTTTTTTTTTTATTATTAAAGAAGATAACATCAAACATCCAAAATTACCCTTAAAATTCAAACACACACTAATATAAAATTAATGTACGTATGTTCAAATAATTTAGGGTATTATAGAATTCCATGCCCGAAGGCTAATAATTACATGAGTTATTTATTCATTCATGCCACCGAAATGAATTGAACCCAAAATATAATTTACTGAATATGGATGTCTTGAGTAAGTGAGTTAAACTATATATTAATCATAATTGAAAACTAAAATAAAAAAATAGAGAAAAGAAGAACAATATAGAAAGAGGCAAAACTTCATGAGTGAACTACCTAAGGCCAAAGACAATTGGAGCTGCCCTTCTTGTCCAGCAGTTTGGGTACATTTGGACCTACTATGTAGCTTAAGGATACTTCTAATTTTAATTTATATTTACTACATTACTAATTTACTATTGATGCTTCACCATCAGCAACCTTTTTTATTAAAAGAAAAAAAATGAAACTTTATAAATAAAATAAAATATATTTGTTGATTGGATTTGCATATTTCTTTGGTTTCATTCAATGATATCATGTATATAAAGAGAGGGACCAACAAAAAGAATAGTGAAAATAATAAGTTTAGACCATAAAGCATCATTTTCTTTAATTAAAAAGATTATTAGAGTTAAATATCCAAATTATTTTTATTTTTATTTTTAAAGTTGTATCCAAGAAGCACCGAAATTGATGCTCTTGAATTTTTATTATATCCTGTGGACCATAATACATTGAATGTATTTAAATTAGTCCAACCGTGGGTTCTGATTTGTTGAGTTTCCATTATTAAATCAAAAGTTTCATATTGATAGCAATAACTACAATTCATTAGGGTGAATTTGATTGCAGTTAATTTTTTTTTTAAAAGACCTTTTTTTCTCAATATATTTCTTTAGTAAAAAGAAAAATCAATTATGATCAAGTCCTATAAAGTATCCATGAAAAATAATTGTAGATGCATTAAATATTTATGGGTGATGAAGATGAACTAATCTAATCAAAGGTGTGCGTTCACCACTCTGAAAGTGTAGGTAGGGTTCCGAAATTTTGTTATGTTGGGACACGTTTAAAAATTAAGTAAATTATCAGCGATCTATCTTAAGAATAGTAAAAATCTGAAATTATTACAACACATTTGATGTTCTATTTTTCATCTAAAAATTACAAAGTATATCATTTTGCACCCAACAAATAACAACTTCAATTTTTTACTTATGTCACGACGATATTTAAGATGATCTTTGTCACATGAGTTCGAATCTTCCCAGATTTAAAAAATCTTTTTATCACGGTATCATAAAGAACGTAAAAATATAGAAATATGAGTAGATTAGTGTCGATTAAAGAGTTAGGCGGATATAGTCTCAAATTTTTTGAAATAACTAATAATTAAGAGTTTTATATTTTTTATTATAATAATTTGCTATGATTAAGGATGACAAAATAAAAAGTCATTGGGTCTTGAAGATATCAAAAACGATCTTGAAATAGACATCTTTCATCTCTCGAATTTCATGTCGTTAGACGTCGTGATAATAATTAAAAAAAAATTATCATATATTATTTTATATGATCAGAAAGGGACTAATTCTTGTAAAATTATATTTAGTTATTAAAATTAAGCATGAGTTTATTAATATCATTTAACTAATATTTTTATTCACGGCTGGTTTTTGTCTTAGGGCAATATTGGAATATTACTCCCGAGACAATCCTCCATCAATAGTGAATTTGTTCGGTTATGGGGGAACCAAAAGCAAACTTAGCAAAAGACAGATAAATACGCCAATCGACAAAGAGATTTAACGTGGTTCGGCGGATCAGATCCAACCTACGTTCACGGGCACAGAACGGGTGATACTTTATTACTGAAATATGCTTCTCTGCTCTGTTTTTGTGTTTACAAGTCTGATGGTAATGATTCTGATACCCCTTCCTTACACTTTCCCATTCTATTTATGTTGACGGCTGGTTTTGGTCTTAGGGCAATATTGGAATATTACTCCCGAGATAATCCTCCCTCAATAGTGAATTTGTTCGGTTATGGGGGAACCAAAAGCAAACTTAGCAAAAGACAGATAAATACGCCAATCGACAAAGAGATTTAACGTGGTTCGGCGGATCAGATCCAACCTACGTCCACGGGCACAGAACGGGTGATACTTTATTACTAAAATACGCTTCTCTGCTCTGTTTTTGTGTTTACAAGTCTGATGGTAATGATTCTGATACTCATTCCTTACACTTTCCCATTCTATTTATAATAGTGAAGAAATCAGATTCCTCTTCCTATAAGGATTCCTAGTTTAAACTATATTTACTTCCCATATCCTATTAGGACATTGACTTATCAACCTTACCCTTCCTCATGAAAGTAGGATAACCTATCTTCTTATCCATAAGAATATGATGTCTTATCTTCTAGAGCATATCTCGCCACGTTCTCGATCTTCATGAGGTCGGTCATGATGGTCTTTTGAACTGAGAATGTTGTTGTCGATCTTATAATGCCCGGTCAACCGATCTTTAAGTGGTCGGGTTACCGCTCATAAGTGCTCGGCCCCTAACTCATGTGGTCGGGTCGGTATTAATGATCTCGATCAACAAGGGAGTTTACCCTTTTTACCCCTGTCGTACTGCTTAAATATCATTGGACCTGAAAATACCACCAACATCTGTCCCCTAGTTCTCGGTTCCAACAAGTGTACGAGTTGGTGCCGGGAACTATATAAAAAGAGTGGTATTTACTGGTGAACTGGTGGCCGATCTTCGAAGGAGAAAATTCGTCGGCTTACACTTATCTTATCCTCGGTCTGACTCAGGTGTCCGGCCTGTCTTTCTTTCTACCGACGCGAAATTCCTTTATTGCCCTTCTGTAAACCGTCCCTCGAGATGCGCAACCGTCACATCCTCTTAAATGCCCATCGGATCACTTCTAGGGTTTAACGGGAGCCTGCCACTTGTCAACCATTCGTCTTTCTCCCGAAAAAAAGCAAAACAATCCAACCGCTATTGTCAATTCAAAAGACGCCCAATCTCAGCCGTCCATCCAATTCTGAAAGATCACTTTAAAAAGCGACACGTGGTGTATATCTGACGCTTTCGTTCAATCCAACGACCACAAATGCACCGAATAGACTATAACAAAACTGAGTAAATACTGTTGCCTTCTTTCACGAACTCTTCGATCTTCCCCACCGTGAGAACTCTTCCCTTTTAGCTATGACCAGTGAACTCAAAGAACAACCAAGTCGTACCGAGAAATCTTCAATCCCTCCGAAAGAAACAAGTAAGTCTTCTGAACGACCTTCTTGCTTTGCTTTTCATGTGTTGCGAATCCTGCTCCTTTTTTTTTTGTTTTGGCTTTGTGTTGCTAGGGAGAGATTTATGGCTTGATCGATGTTGTTAGGGCATTTAGAACTCACAAGTTTAGCTTCATAAACTAGCTATAGACTGACCTTGACCGGTACTTACACACGCGTATAACGCAAGCGCACATATCGTTCAAGTAGTATAAAAAGTATCGATCCCACGAGGACTTAATATCTAATCTATTAATTTTATGGGGTCAAATGATTACTAGTATCTAACAGGTTGTTTGATTGATTTGAAAATGTGACGATTCTAAATTTAAAAACAAGTAAATAAAATTGTTCGAAAGTAGGTTTAAGAAAATTCAATATTAAAAACTATCTAGGTTGTGATTCTTCCAATATCATTTTAAAGATGAAGTGGTTATCTTAAAGTTGGGTAATATATTGATTTATTAACCTGGAACACTAAATTATGTGTAAGCCTCTGTCGATTGTCAGACACAAATACCCAGTTTAACCCAATTGAACCATATGTCTATGTCAACCAAATTATCTGGATTCATTAAGTTTAAGTTCCAATTATGGCTACCCCCGCCCGACAGGTATATGTCTATCCTGTAAGGAAATCTATTAAAGGGTTATCTATCCTCAAGGAAGATCGTTGACTATTGAGTCTAAGGTCTTAAACTTAAAATCTCTGTGTCTAGTTCATTTTAAGTTTCCCAGTTCAAATTTATTAATGGCCAGTTAATGAAAAAGCATTAAGATTAAGACTCAATAAATAAATCTTTATATTACCCAAGCTATAATCTAACCCCTTATAAACCGGTGATATTGGATTTCATCACAACCCCAGATAACTGGCTTAGTTACGACACATATTTACGGGTAGTAAAAAAAACTTAAATAAAATAAAAGACATAAAGTAAAATACTGAAAATTAAATACTGAAAATTAAATGCTGAAAAGTAATGCTGAAAAGTAAATGCTGAAATTAAATACTGAAAATTAAATGCTGAAAAGTAAATGCTGAAAAGTAAATTGCTGAAAGTAAATTGCTAAAAGTAAATTATTGAAAGTAAATTGCTAAAAGTAAATTACTGAAAGTAAATTGCTGAAAAGTAAATTGCTAAAAAGTAATGCTGAAAATTAAAGAAAGAAAAGTAATGTGCGTAAAAGTAAATTGCGGAAAGTAAAAACTGAAAAGTAAAGAAAAGAAAGTGCGAAAGCGAAAATTAATTACTGAAAGCTGTAAATAAACAAACAATATACAATCTTCTTAGTATTCTTAAGGAATTCCTTAGAAGAAGTATGAATTTTACAAATGAAATGGCTTGGTATTTATAGGCAAAATTTTGCCTCCATCAAATCATCCACCAAATCAATTATTAATTGCTCCACTAATTGCTCAACTAATTGCTCCACCAAATCCATTATTAATTGCTCCACTAATCTTCTTATCATGTTTGGTGATGATTTGATAATTTTTATTATTTATTTATTAATTTATTATCTTGCTTTGAAAATGATTGAAAGTGACTTTAATAATTACACACAAAAAATTTTGGATTCCTCATCAATTTCGGGTATGAAATCTTCAGAATTCGAAATTATTTTGTCTTTCAAAGCTGTAGATCTTTGAGGCGTCTTTAATCTGGAACTTGAATCAGCTCAATCCGATATTGGAGTAAAACGTTATGCCCAAATTACGACAGATGCACAAAATTGGAATTTCCAAAACTGCACTTCGTTAAAACGCCCTTTCAAGTTTCCAATCTCCAAAATTAATATGTCAAGTCCAATTTTTGCCCTTATTTGACCCATATTTCGTCCTAAATGATTTCATTAAGTCTCAATATTATTTTATCTGCAAAATAAACTAAAACATATCAAAACATTCATCAAACCCGAGAAACTAAACAAAATATTAAGTAAAATGGGCAGTAAATATTGATATATTTTCCGCTCATCACACCCCCAAACCTAACATTTTGCTATCCTTGAGCAAAACAACAAAATAAAATACAAGAAACAATTAAAATTAAACTAAGCCACTTTCGTAGGGATCACGGTTGCATTTAGCATATGCAACAAGCCTTTAAACCCCTAGGTGTCCCTAGTGGACGAGTTATAGTCTCGTGAGGGCTTACAGCAACGATACCCACAAACGTTTTACAAAAGTAAAAAGGTAGTGAAACTAATGCACATAAAAGCAAAAAGACAAGAGAAAAGAGAATAAAGGAAGTTAGTGACTAATCAGGTGAAACTTCTACTCCAAGTTACTAGTTGTTTTGTTTCTTTCTAAATTACCGAATAAGTAAATTCTCCGATTATATTTACCTTTCTCCATATACACAACCAACAAAGTATTAATCAATCTCATTTTTTCCCACAACAGTCACAAGAGTAGTTGATAAGAGAGTAATATTTTTGTCCTAAAGTTCTATCAGATTTCACAACTTTTTGTAGTAATTGAATAATTTTTCTGATTTTTCAGATTTTTCTTTGATTTTTCTCTATTTTTTATTTATATATAATATCTTCCATCTATGTAGCGAGTGTTGGGTCGGTGGCTCCCAAACCAGTTGGCTTTAGGGCACCAGGTTTTAAGACACCCTATAGGCATTGCATTTTTGTATGTGAAACCCGATGATGAGTCTCAGTTGGAGGCACTACTTTTTTAGTCGAGGAATTTGCGGGAAATGATCGTCGGAAGGGAACCGGTATTTTAATTAATTCTTATTCGCTGGATTAGCTTCGGGTTCGCTTGTTGGACCTCCGTTTTAAAACACACGTCACAAATTGAATTTAAAAGAATTAAAAGATCTAAACACATGTCACAAATTTTAAATTAAATTCACAAACTAATTAAATAATTAAACCAATCAAATAACTAAATCGAAATTAAAGTAAATAACCAATTAAAGCCCAAAAGAAAAGAAATTAAATAAAATCAATTGAAACCAATTAAATTAAAAACAATTAGATTAAATTAAATAACCAGTTGAAATTAAATGAAATAACTAAATTGAAATTAAAATAATTAATTAATTAAGTCATATATCCAATTAAATTAATTAATTAAGTAATATACCAATTTAAATAAAACATTAAATAAAATCATTTCACAAATTAAATAAAACAAATTTAAATTAAATAATTCACTTCCAAATTAAAATCAATCAAAATAAAATAATTCCTAATTTAAATAATTTAATCACCAATTTATGAAATTACCCACCAAAAATACAATATCCTTGCCTAAATAATTAAAATCAAATACCAATACACCTAATTAATTGATTTCTTTCCTAAAACAAAACCTTGCACAAACCCTAATACCCATGTAACTATATAAACAAATTAAAATCAACCCTAGGTATCTCTCTCATTCGCACTCCACCTCCACGGCTCTTCAACAACGACAAGACAAACCGTAACAAACCAAATAAAAAAATAACAACCCACAATTAGCCCTCCATTGCTGATCACATTCACAACCCTAGCACTCAAACAGACCTTCTCACTAACGCCAGTAGCCCATTGCCTCGTCACGACATACTGCCCCATTTCAACGTATCAACACATGCCGATCTCGCCCAAAAAGCCATTCACGAAGAGCACCTAAACAGCCATGCTCAGCCCTGATACAATAAACAGCCACGCTCAGCCCTGATACAATAAGCATACGCCACTCACCTCACAAATCAAACACTCACCCACGTACAAGTACCTACCAAGCCTTCATCAACCCTACAGACTCATCAATACGTTCAGCCAAGCCACGCAAATAAGCCTCACGCTTGACCAACACAAGTAAGACTCACGAACAAACTGCCATTCAACGCCTCCTTCACACTCCTGAAAGCCACCTCAAACGTAAGCCACTCACCGCATACTGACCATAAAAATAAGCCCTAAAACCCGAGCCATTAACTGACAATAACAGCCCCTGTACCACTAAAAAAAAAATTAACCCATAAACTGCCCAGTAAAACAGTCCGGAAACCGCCCAAAACTGTCCCGAAACAGTCCACTAACACAATTGAACAGTGAGCAGAAAATAAAATGAATACAACAGCGAAATAGAGGTAAAACAGCGACCAAAACAGTGAAACAGTGAGCTAAGACGTTAAACTAGTGAACCGAAAGAGTTGCGGAGTGATAGCCCTTCTGACGGTCGTGAAACGCAAGTCCGAGAGCCGACAAAAAGGTTAGACCTGAGGGTATTTTTCACATCCATTTTCAGTGTTATTTTTATTATTTATTGAGATTCGTTTGCATGATTCTTATGTAGTAATGCATGTTGTGGCCCTTGATTAGATAAAATAATGTATGACGCATGATTGTGGCCCTTGATTAAAATGAAAAATGTGTCGCCTCTTGTGGTATATAGGATGGAAACCCAGACGTAAATTCCGTAGCCGAATCCGAATGGACGGTAGTGCGGTCTGTACTTGGGATACAACTCCACGTACCACTTGAGTAAACGACACCCTCTTTTTTTTTGTGTTGCTTTGGTTTGTTTATTTTTCGTCACTTAAATTCTGCATGTTGCTTATTTGTGCATGACTCAATCGAGCGCATGGGCTTAGTAAGTGGAATGAAAGATCCCCTACGGGGAGGGGTTAAAGCCCTTTACCACGATGCTTTGCCGCGCCGGTTGATGTGTGTTCGGTTGGATGTTAGATGTGTTCAATCGGGCATACTTAGTTTGATATGATTGTCTTTATGTTTGTATGCATGATGCGATCGAGCGCATGGGCTTAGTAAGTGGAATGAAAGATCCCCTATGGGGAGGGGTTAAAGCCCTTTACCACGATGTTTTGCCGCGCCGGTTGACGTGTGTTCGGTTGGATGTAAGATGTGTTCAATCGGGCATACTTAGTTTGATATGATTGTCTTTATGTTTGTATGCATGATTTGATGTGACGCGCATGGGCTTAGTATGTTGGTCTAAAGGTCCTCTCTTTGAGAGATCAAGAGCCCCAAAAGGCCACCTTTACGGCAGCACTTTGCCGTGCCCCTTTATTTTGTTGTTTATGTATTGCGTCCCATTTCATGCATCAGGTTTGTCCCCGTTCGAATGCATTTACGAACGCAACTCGAACGCGCATGTATTTTGCCTTATCATGCATCAGGTCTCATTTCCGTTCGAATGCGTTCACGAACGCCATACGAACGTGAGCATTCTGTTTCATTTCTGTTCAAATGTGTTTCACAAACACCACACGAACATGAGTATTCTGTTTCATTTCCGTTCGAACGCGTTCACAAACGCCATACGAACGTGTGCATTCTGTTGCATTCCCGTTTGAACGCGTTTACGAACGCTACTCGAACGGGAACCTTCTGTTTACCGTTCGAACGCGTATACGAACGCTGCACGAACGCATACGGTAAATAGATTCTCTCACATCACATTACGACATGTCCATCTTAGCATATGGTTACCCCCTTTTTATGCTATGCATTTGTATTACCTCTCTAGTTGTCTATTTCTGTTATGCGCCTACAATATTAGTTGTCGTCATTTTGATTTCCTTTACATTACACGTAAATGTTACCATGACTGTTTGTGTTTATATTTACATGAATGATTGAATTCTTATGACGTTATGTGTTTGTTGTTGCAAAGGCCTACCTTTGAGCATGTGAATTTGGCAATAAGATTTGGTTTCATGTATGTTAGATGTAAACTATACTTTTAAGCATGTGAATCTAGGATTGTGGTGCACTTGGAAATATATGTCATAGGCTTGGTTGGATTATTGCATAAATCTTTACATTACAAGTTGCATAAGTAAGGGACCATTCCGAACCCAATGGTTTGAGGTCTTCCCTTGCGAGGGGTGAGTGCGGCCTTAAATCTTTGTCCCGGTTCACACCGGGTGGCGACTCCCTTATTCTCCGGTTTAGTCCTCCGTTGGCTACTCCGTACTCCCGACTAGGACGCGAGTCTGGAACAGCATGCGTCGTCCAGTTCCTGTGTTCCCACAGTCTGGCGACTCCACTGGGGATAGAGAATCGGCCCCGAAATGTTGGAGTTTCTATAGGTCCCAAGATCAAAACTCAAGCATGAATCATAAGTGAATACAACGACGGAAGTGCGGATACTTACATCGAGCGGTTGAGCGACGATTTGGGTAACAAAAATTCGAAATTCTGCACACTTTTGCAAAGCAGTGGGCTGCTGTGAACAGTGTTTGGCGCCCCTTGTCTTCAAGATTTGAAGCTCCAAGCTTCATCGTTTGATCCCGGCTCATGGGTAAGCTTTCATATCACCTTCGCATTGATCCCGGAGTGTGCTAGCACTCTTGTTTTGCCACAAAACACACTTGCTTCCCTTCCATTTTGCTTCTTAAAACCGGCAGTTCACTGCCTCTTTAGAAAACAGAAATGGCATGAGTGAGGGAGAGGAAGAAGAGGAGAGAGAGGAGGGAAAGTGGAGTGAATGTGGTATATGGTTTTGTGTGTTATTTTATGCATCAAATGCACTTGAATTTCATTTGAAATTCATTTCAAACACATTTGGGTTTAATTCCCAACCACACACATCACCTTTATTACATCAGTCCATCCACTTCACTTTATCAATCCAATCAATTGTCACATCAATCACATCAATCAATCAATCCAATCAATTGTCACATCACTCAAAGTGACATGATTTGACGCTTGATGTGACGCTAGATGCGACTAGCGACTTGACGCTTGATTTGACGTGCCACACTCGAATTCCAAATGCGAATGCGCTCGCAAATAATCTCGGGCTCGGATTCGCTAATTCCAAATTAACGAATTTTCCGTTGCGTCGTAATTAAATGATTACGCCAAGCGAAATCACTATTCACGTCGCTAACGAATTAATTCTAAATTAATTCGCTCGCCCGAATTAAAATCTAATTTTAATTCCACGTCCAAATCCAATTTCGTTTAATATATCAAATATATTAATTAATCGATTAATTCCAAATTAATCATTCTCTCTCTCTTTAATGATATTTTATCCTAGATAAAATATCTCCGTAATTAATCCCAGATCAATTTTCTCTCTCATCTTATTAATCCCAGATTAATATAAGTGCGAGTCATACGTCATCGGTGAATCTTGGGAAGCGACCCATGAGATCCCCGGATATGTTGGTAGCAAATCGGTCATCGGACTATCCGAACACGTGAGTACCAAGTACTACGTTTTACCGATTTACAAGACAAGGTTGGCTTCTAGCAAAGCACCAAGTCTACCCCAATTCTCCGGACATATCCATCTAAGAATATTTAAGATCTGTATCAAGCGTAGTATACCAAGTATTGTGTATATCGACCCAGTATCGGATAGTCACGTGCTAGGGCTGGGGCTGGATAAGTGTCTGCCCCGTCCGAAGCATATGTCGGATGTCTGGTAACTAGTCTCTATAATCGGATATGCATGACCTAGTCATAATATCCCGATGGTTGCGCAACACTTAAGAGCACTAATACCGTATCCTGCGTGACATCATCTACACTATGACTGAAGTGATACTTCCGTCTTGACATCACACCCAATACTCTACGATTCTCAATATACCCAGCAGTTGGCGTACACAGAACCGGTTAGAGTCCTAGACGACCTCAACTAAAGTATATTGATTGTCGTAAGCATTAGCGGTGCAAGTCTCAGGTTAAGACCAAATACACCTACCTGATGTCGGACTCCCCATAGACACATAGTCATAATACCAATGGGATTCCGAGGGGTCTATCCAGAGCGAAGCTGTTTCCCGTACCATCGGTGAAACACAACCTCCTATCGCACTTGCATAAGTATCCAATACTTAAATATATGAGAACTATGCTCGTGCCCTCACAACGCGCACAAGTGCAATACTAGCCTATTCCGCATTATCGATGTCCTGTCTCGATAATACTCCAGCTAGGGATATTTAATGATTAATCCTTCGTGGACTGATACTGTCTCATATCATTCTCAATCCAGGAACTAATCATATGGACCTCTTTCATTTATATATCTAGGTGATCTAATCACAAATAAAGAGTGCAATCTCCTTTGTCACATAGTTAATTTGTACAACAACACCGTGATCTGTACAAAAGGGACGCTATGGTCATATTATCTAACACGAAATAATGCCTTGTAATGTATAGATTTATGCTCTAATTAACTGTGTCTACAAATGGGTAAAATGTGGGTTGTTGATTAAAGACATTTTAAGGCTAGTTAGTGGTTTGGTGTCTTCCTTCACTCACTACCTTTCGAGGAAAAGCTATGAAGGCACCTAAATGATCATTACCATTAGCCTGTTGTGACATACTAATTTGGAGGATTTGTTGCTTATTCCTGTCACCAAGCGATAAGAGCCTAAGAGGCTTGGGTACTTAAGTGAGCCTCGCTCCACCTTCCCTCTGGGGAATCTGCAACAAGGAATCCATTTGACAGTTAGTCACATACCATGACTTGTTGGCACGTACCGTAAGGTATAAAAAAAAGGTGCGCTTGCTTGGTCGCTCGAACCCTTGAGTGGGGAGACCTAGTTGTGGGCAATCCTTCGCCGACAAGAGTCTTTGTCCATACTCTCACGAACCTACGCGTAGATCGGGTTGTATAGCCTATAACAAATATTTCATTGTACTTAGGACCACCCTTATTTTGATGCAGTTGGACTCTTTGTCAAAAATGTGAACTTGTTGGGCCATTTAAACTGGGGCGAGTTCGTATCTAATGACAATTAGGCCCAAAACTTCTGAAATGATGGTGGGCCACACTGTAGAAGTTATTATTTTATGCTTATATTATCTCCCTTGTATGCTTGTGTTTGGGAATATTGCTATTTGGATCCATTTGGATCCATTTGGATCTTTTGTCATGAGATATGGGCTTGTTGGGCCATTTAAACTGGGACAAGAACATATCTTATGATGATTGGGCTAAAGGCTTCTAAATGACGATGGGCCATTTTGTGATTGTGTTCGGAATATTATCATTTGGATTTAGTTGGGCTCCTTGCCATAAGATATGAACTCGTTGGGCCATTTAAACTGGGACGGGTTCACTCTTATGACAGTCAGCCCCAAAAGCTTCTAAAATGATAATAAGTCGATTTGTTTGAAAATTTTATTGACTTAGTATGATTTATATATTATATGCTCCTCATGCACATCATGCATACACGCATCATGCTAACCCCTTGTGTTCTAAAAGCCATCATAGATACCCGTTGGGTTGGGGGAAGACTTGTCAAGAGACCTTCAGCTAATATGAGTGAGTCAGCCAACGAGGGATCCCGCCTGGATCAATTGGAGACCCAAGTAACAGGAATTATTGAGATATTGCAAGCTCTGACTAAAGTTGTGGCCAGTTTGACCGTACTCCGTATAGCTGATAACAGAGAAATGTACAATCAGATTGGAAAGATCATTGGGGAACCTTCAAAGACCAAACTCCCTCCTTCTGAAATTGTCCCTATCAGGGACATGCAATTTTCCAATTTAGGTAGACCTTTGTCAAAGGTGTTTGAAAAGCTAGAAAGGCAAGGACTCCTAAGTCCCTTAAAACCTAAACCACTTCCAAACCCTGTACCACGCCACCTTAACCTGAACCTTTACTGTTACTTCCACCAACAAAGAGGCCATGAAACTGACAAATGCTTCCGCCTTAGGCACGAGATCCAAGACCTCATCGACTCCCATAAAATACCAGACCCGGAAAAAGAACAAGCCAATATACACAGAAAACCTCCACCTACCTACATGAACAAATCCGGCCTACCCGACAACCGTGTCCTTCAAACCCACAACTACCAAACTTCTCGCATGGAGGTACGGGGCGACAGTGGTAAAAGTGAAATAAAGCAGAGAGAGGATCCTTGGGAAAACTTCTCAGACAGTGATGAGACGGAGGTTGCAAAAAGGAGAAGTGAATGGGAAGAGGAACTACTGTACCTAGATAAATTGATCGTCGAAGGAAATAAGAAAGCAAGGGAAGATAAAGTTGCAATTTATGAAGATGTTTGTCTCCCAGATCTTATTCAGTTGTGATCCAGCATTTATTATTAGAGACATTGATTTTATCTGTTTGTTCGAACCTTTTCTTAATGATAATAAAGATGTTCATTTTTTAACTTGCCTGAGTCTCTGCAACATGAGTATTTGACAAAAGCATACAACCCTGATTCCATGACATTCAGTGACACTCAGAACACGGTATATTTTTGGAAGAAGCAAACAGAAAGGACATGATAGCCATTCAGTAACGGGAAACGGGACAGTGAGACTGTCAGATTTAGAGGAGAATGAGTTCACCGAACAGATCGACGCAGACAGATTGAAACATTACTTTGCTTGAGGAAGAAAGGACTGAGCAGTCATCAAGGGAATTGGTAGAAGACCTAACCCGACGGGATAAGAAACACATACATGCATGCATACACGTAACCCATTTCGCATTCCTTTTGTGTTTGTTTTGTTTTGTGTTCGCAGGTTCTAAAAGAGAAAGCGGCAAAGACAAGCCATTCAGAAACAGCAAAAGCACTGTGTCAGATTCGGATAGTGATCTGAGGGTTGAGGCCCACATTGGTACTAGTTTTGGGAAGGCGTCCTAGGGCTGGGGCCCATATGAGTTTGAGTCTCGAGAATGGATCTCAAGGGGTGAAGCCCACATTATCGGAAGATGACAGAAGAATTCTTTAGAGTGAGTGAAAAAAAAAAAAAAAGAAAAAATTAGAGAAATAAAAATCTTTGATAGTTAGACGTATGTCCGGTGATGACATTGTTTGCTGTAGGGAGAAGCTTGAGAAACGATAAGTGCGAGACGTGCTCTTGTCCGGTACTCTGAATAGATTGATCACAGTTGGACTCGCGAGCACTTGATTACGGGATCTCAACAGTGGAGGCCTGAGTAGTTGATGAGATGACTAGCTGAAGAGATAGTGGATCGGTGAATGATGTTTGCCTGGATGTCCACCCTGGATTACAGACGCTATGATATATGATATGGTCGAGAAATAAAAGAAAAAGTCTCTGTGATAAAAAGAAAAAGAAAAGCAGGACGCCTATAACGATAAGCGTGAAGCTACCCATGGGCGAGTATTAGGACCACCATGAGGAGAAATGCTACCTTAAAGGGTAGGTGTACTGAGAAAAGAGAAAAAGAAAAAGAAAAAAGAGAGAGAAAAAGAAAAAGTTCCAAATGAGAAGAAAGAGACAAGAGTGAAATGCAAGAGACCATATCATGTTGAGTATGCTGAAGTAATCACAGAATGTGATTAAGACATTCATGTTGGTTAGACCCACTGGTCCGATTCTCCGAAGTGAAATCATCGAATTGGTTTGCTTGAGGAATAAGCTGCGAAGGGTCCTGGCACACACACACTATGAGTCTAGTTCGGATCACCTATTCAGACGATCGGAGTTGAGCATATCGAGTACTTTGAAGATTCTCTGGCTTTGACACCAAGCATTCGTTGAGGACGAAAATATATCTAGTTATCAAGGGCTATCTCGTGAGAGGAAGTGCAATATGCTAAGAGGAATCATCAGCATCAGTATCAGTTTCTGTCGAGTATGGCATTATGGGGGCAAGGCCCACATTACATCAGTATCAGTTGTGTTAGCATGGGGGCGAGGCTCATATCAGTATCAGCATGGGGGCGAGGCCTATATCAGTATCATTTTTGGAAGCGAGGCCCCTATCAATAACAATTCGGAGGCGAGGCCCATATCTTTTTCAGAATCAATCTTGCCGAGTATGGCACTCTGGGGGCGAGACCCACATCCTTATCAGTCTTTCCGGGTATGGCACATTGGGGGGCGGGGCCCACATCCTTATCAAAATCAGTCCTACGGAGTACGACACTTTAGGGGAGAGACCCGCATCGCATCAGTATCGGCCTGGGGGCGAGGCCCAAGTCAGTATCAGTTTGCGGGCGAGGGCCATATCAGTACCGGTTAGGGACGAGGTCCACATCAGCATCAGTTTCAGAGATGGGTCTCATACGTCATCATCAGTATCAGTTATAGGGATGAGTCCCAGGGTTGAGGCCCACATTCAGCATAAGCATCAGTATCAGTTGTGGAGATGAGTCCCGAAGGCGAGGCCCACATCAGCATTAGTATCAGTTTTGGGGATGAGTCCCAGGGTCGAGACCCATATCAGCATCAACATCAGTTTCGGGGATGAGTCCCAAGATCAAGACCCACGTCGATATCAATATCAGTTTTTGGGATGAGTCTCAGGGTCGAGGCCCACATCCGTTACAGTATCAGTTTCGGGGATAAGTCCCAGGGTTGAGACCCACATCAGCTACAATATCAAGTTTTGGGGACGAGTCCCAAGGTCGAGGCCTATATCATCATCTTCAGTAGTTTGGGGATGCGTCCCAGGGTTGAGACCCACATCATCATCTTCAGCAGTTTGGGGGGCGTCCCAGGGTTGAGACCCACATCATCGTAAGTATATTCCAGTTTGGGGATGCGTCCCCGGGCCGAGGCCCACTTTGTCAGCGGTATTGGGATGCGTCCCAGGGTCGAGGCCCCCGTTGTCGGTTGCAGTTATTGGGATGCGTCCCAGGGTCGTGGACCCACTGCATCATATTTTTGGGGATGCGTCCCCGGGTCGAGGCCCACTTTGTCAGCGGTATTGGGATGCGTCCCAGGGTCGAGGCCCCCGTTGTCGGTTGCAGTTATTGGGATGCGTCCCAGGGTCGTGGACCCACTGCATCATATTTTTGGGGATGCGTCCCCGGGTCGAGGCCCACTTTGTCAGCGGTATTGGGATGCGTCCCAGGGTCGAGGCCCCCGTTGTCGGTTGCAGTTATTGGGATGCGTCCCAAGGTCGTGGACCCACTGCATCATATTTTTAGGGATGCGTCCCCAGGTCGAGGCCCACTTTGTCAGCGGTATTGGGATGCGTCCCAGGGTCGAGACCCCCGTTGTCGGTTGCAGTTATTGGAATACGTTCCAGGGTCGTGGACCCACTGCATCATTTTTGGGGATGCGTCCCCGGGCGAGGCCCATTTTGTCAGCGGTATTGGGATGCGTCCCAGTGTCGAGGCCCCCGTTGTCGGTTGTAGTTATTGGGATGCGTCCCAGGATTGAGGTCTACTGCATCATCAGCTCGGCGGAGCAACAGGCAAGTCAGGTGGCAGCTGGCGCGCCAGGTAAGTAAAAATGCATTGCATAACTTTGATAGGATTGTTCAAAGTCACACACTGCACAAGTCCCATCAAAGTGGGGGCGACTGTAGGCATTGCATTTTTGTATGTGAAACCCGATGATGAGTCTCAGTTGGAGGCACTACTTTTTTAGTCGAAGAATTTGCGGGAAACGATCGTCGGAAGGGAATCGGTATTTTGATTAATTCTTATTCGCTGGATTAGCTTCGGGTTCGCTTGTTAGACCTCTGTTTTAAAACACACGTCACAAATTGAATTTAAAAGAATTAAACGATCTAAAACACATGTCACAAATTTTAAATTAAATTCACAAACTAATTAAATAATTAAACCAATCAAATAACTAAATCAAAATAAAGTAAATAACCAATTAAAGCCCAAAAGAAAAGAAATTAAAATAAAATCAATTGAACCAATTAAATTAAAACCAATTAGATTAAATTAAATAACCAAGTTGAAATTAAATGAAATAACTAAATTGAAATTAAAATAATTAATAATTAAGTCATATATCCAATTAAATTAATTAATTAAGTAATATACCAATTTAAAATAAAACATTAAATAAAATCATTTCACAAATTAAATAAAACAAATTTAAATTAAATAATTCACTTCCAAATTAAAATCAATCAAAATAAAATAATTCCTAATTTAAATAATTTAATCACCAATTTAATGAAATTACCCACCAAAAATACAATATCCTTGCCTAAATAATTAAAATCAAATACCAATACACCTAATTAATTGATTTCTTTCCTAAAACAAAACCTTGCACAAACCTTAATACCCATGCAACTATATAAACAAATTAAAATCAACCCTAGGGATCTCTCTCATTCACACTCCACCTCCACGGCTCTTCAACAACGACAAGACAAACCGTAACAAACCAAATAAAAAAATAACAGCCCACAATTAGCCCTCCATTGCTGATCACATTCACAACCCTAGCACTCAAACAGCCCTTCTCACTAACGCCAGTAGCCCATTGCCTCGTCACGACATACTGCCCCATTTCAAGGTATCAACATCTGCCGATCTCGCCCAAAAATCCATTCACGAAGAGCACCTAAACAGCCATGCTCAGCCCTGATACAATAAACAGCCACGCTCAGCCCTGATACAATAAGCATACGCCACTCACCTCACAAATCAAACACTCACCCACGTACAAGTACCTACCAAGCCTTCATCAACCCTACAGACTCATCAATACGTTCAGCCAAGCCACGCAAATAAGCCTCACGCTTGAACAACGCAAGTAAGACTCACGAACAAACTTCCATTCAACGCCTCCTTCACACTCCTGAAAGCCACCTTAAATGTAAGCCACTCAACCACATACTGACCATAACAATAAGCCCTAAAACCCGAGCCATTAACTGACAATAACAGCCCCTGCACCACTAAAATTAACCAATAACTGCACAGTAAAACAGTCCGGAAACCGCCCAAAACTGTCCCGAAACAGTCCACTAACACAACTGAACAGTGAGCAGAAAATACAACGAATACAGCAGCGAAACGGAGGTAAAACAGCAACCAAAATAGTGAAACAGCGAGCTAAGACGTTAAACCAATGAACCGGAAGAGTTGCGGAGTGATAGCCCTTCCGACGGTCGTGAAACGCAAGTCCGAGAGCCGACAAAAAGGTTAGACCTGAGGGTATTTTTCACATCCATTTTCAGTGTTATTTTTATTATTTATTGAGATTCGTTTGCATGATTCTTATGTAGTAATGCATGTTATGGCCCTTGATTAGATAAAATAATGTATGATGCATGATTGTGGCCCTTTATTAAAATGAAAAATGTGTCCCTCTTGTGGTATATAGGATGGAAACCCAGACGTAAATTCCGTAGCCGAATCCGAATGGACGGTAGTGCGGTCTGTACTTCGGATACAACTCCACGTACCACTGAGTAAACGACACCCTCTTTTGTTTTGTGTTGCTTTGGTTTGTTTATTTTTCGTCACTTAAATTCTGCATGTTGCTTATTTGTGCATGACTCAATCGAGCGCATGGGCTTAGTAAGTGGAATGAAAGATCCCCTACGGGGAGGTTAAAGCCATTTACCACGATGCTTTGCCGCGCCGGTTGATGTGTGTTTTCGGTTGGATGTTAGATGTGTTCAATCGGGCATACTTAGTTTGATATGATTGTCTTTATGTTTGTATGCATGATGCGATCGAGCGCATGGGCTTAGTAAGTGGAATGAAAGATTCCCTATGGGGAGGGATTAAAGCCCTTTACCACGATGCTTTGCCGCGCCGGTTGACGTGTGTTCGGTTGGATGTAAGATGTGTTCAATCGGGCATACTTAGTTTGATATGATTGTCTTTATGTTTGTATGCATGATTTGATGTGACGCGCATGGGCTTAGTATGTTGGTCTAAAGGTCCTCTCTTTGAGAGATCAAGAGCCCCAAAAGGCCACCTTTACGGCAGCACTTCACCGCGCCCCTTTATTTTGTTGTTTATGTATTGCGTCTCATTTCATGCATCAGGTCTGTCCCCGTTCGAGCGCATTTACGAACGCAACTCGAACGCGCATGCATTTTGCCTTATCATGCATCAGGTCTCATTTCCGTTCGAACGCGTTCATGAACGCCATACGAACGTGAGCATTCTGTTTCATTTCTGTTCGAACACGTTCACAAACGCCACACGAACGTGAGTATTCTGTTTCATTTCCGTTCGAATGCGTTCACAAACGCCATACGAACGTGTGCATTCTATTTCATTCCCGTTCGAACGCGTTTACGAACGCTACTCGAACGGGAACCTTCTTTTTACCGTTCGAACGCGTATACGAACGCTGCACGAACGCATAAGGTAAACAGATTCTCTCGCATCACATTACGACATGTCCATCTTAGCATATGGTTACCCATTTTTTACGCTATGCATTTGTATTACCTCTCTAGTTGTCTATTTCTGTTATGCGCCTACAATATTATTTGTCGTCATTTTGATTTCCTTTACATTACATGCAAATGTTACCATGACTGTTTGTGTTTATATTTACATGAATGATTGAATTCTTATGACGTTATGTGTTTGTTGTTGCAAAGGCATACCTTTGAGCCTGTGAATTTGGCAATAAGATTTGGTTTCATGTATGTTAGATGTAAACTATACTTTTAAGCATGTGAATCTAGGATTGTGGTGCACTTGGAAATATATGTCATAGGCTTGGTTGGATTATTGCATAAATCTTTACATTACAAGTTGCATAAGTAAGGGACCATTCCGAACCCAATGGTTTGAGGTCTTCCCTTGCGAGGGGTGAGTGCGGCCTTAAATCTTTGTCCCGGTTCACACCGGGTGGCGACTCCCTTATTCTCCGGTTTAGTCCTCCGTTGGCTACTCCGTACTCCCGACTAGGCCGCGAGCCTGGAACAGCATGCGTCGTCCAGTTCCTGTGTTCCCACACACCCCTACGAACTTAATTACTCAGACTTCAGATATATATATTTTGCAGCATCTTTGATCCATGTAACGAGCTTTGGGCCAGTGACTCCCAAACCAGTTGGTTTTTGGGCACTAGGTGTTAAAACACCCTTACAGACTTAATAACTCGGATCTCAGATTTTTTTTTTTTTTACTCCATTCTTTTTGAGATGCTTCCTCTAATTAAACTAGAGCACTGAATATTACAAACTTTTCAATTTTAGCTCATGTCCGTATGTTACTATATATGTTGATAATAACCTGCTAACTGAACATATGAATATCCATTTTAGTTCGTTTTATGGAGAATTTACAAATAAATAATTTAAAAGGAAATAAACAAAAATTAACTGATTTCGAAAATAGGCTTGAGATATGTCTCAGGAGTGGGAACTCCTTACTCAGCCATCTCTTACCAATTTCACCCTTTTAGTCAAATAAAAACACAAAAACACAAAATATTTTTGTAATTTTTGAAAATTTTTCAATTTTTTTATTTTTCGAAAAATTTTGGACTAAAAATAAAAACAACACACAAATTAAAAACAAGTTACTGATCAACTAATTCCCTCCCCCAAACCTAAATGAGACATTGTCCACAATGTCTTAAAAAGTAGAAGAAGAGTTTAGAAAATAATACATGGTTAGCTGAAATTCTACAGGAAATTAAAGGTTAAGATCCAGATTAATCCTACGCCTTTTACCACGATCGTCCTCAGACCAATTTATCTTTGAAAGGATAGGGTCAACTCGTGGTTCATAGGCTATGAGTTGGTCTATTAGATCCGGAGCAGTTCTGACAGTAAAGATGAGTTCTTTCAAAGGTTTTGACACAAACCCATTTCTCCGGGAATCATCAAGAAACACACAAAGAAAATCATAAAATCCATCAACGTTGTACAGCCCAATTGGTTTCTGGTGTATGTTCAGGTTCACTTAAGATAGTACTATAAAAATTTCCTCCAATGTGCCCAAGCCACCTAGCAAAGCAATAAAAGCATCAGCACGGTTAATCATTTCCATTAGTCATTCAGACATACCTGGAACGATCAGTTCCTCTCCGTTTGATAGTTCAATAAGATTTGCTTCTGCCAAGGGTTTTGGGATGATTCCCAAAACGTGACTGCCTCCTTCCTGTACAGCTTTTGAAACGATCCCCATAAGTCCAAGATTGCCTCCGCCATATATTAAGTGCATATTTCTTGCAGCTAGACTCGACCCAATTCTTGTGCTGCTTCTACGTATTGTGGCTTAACACCAACACTACTACCGCACAAAACACACAGCTGTTTTCAACTCGTCTTCTTGAAGTGGCTTCCATTTTTTATATGTATTTCTTTCTCAACTTTGGATGCCTTCAAAAGTGCAATGACGGGCTGAATTTATAGTACCTGAAAAGGGTGAGTAAAAATAGCACAAGTATCTTCCAGAGGACGATTAGTAGCGAAATAATATCGTGATAGTCAAAAAGGTCAGGATCATGTCGGAGAAAATAAAAGAAAACAACAAAAAAAATCACAATTATTAAGAAAAGACAAAGAGATATAATATTTACAAGAAAAGTAACGGCTTGATTGACGTCTATGCGTCAGGGACAAGCGTCCCATCCAATTTTCTTATAAACTGGCAAACAAGGTCTTTTTGAGTCAGATTCCCAAGACTTAATTGTGTCTTTCTTTTTGGAATTGTGTATGTAATTGCGAATGGCTATGTGAACATATCCACTGGGATGCGTCTCAAGAGTTAAAGATATATCATCTAAAGACTCCTTACTCAAGCATCCCTAATGAATTTAATTTTGTCTTCGCGATTATCAGACACCATTCCTAAAGAACGACAATGAGTATTGCAATTCCAGCGTGCACATTTGTAACAAACACTCATTTGTTTAGCTCTACATTTCTTTGCATAGGTGCTTCTTCCAAAACCAGGCAGATGTGAAATAAAAGCGTCAGAAGACTCACCTGCCAATCAGACTCGTGCTTCAATTACCCAATGAATGTCATTAGGAATACCTTTGATCATCAGTAGTCTCATCCGTTCCAAGCGAGCTTTGTAGACTTTCATCAGAGATTTTTGAGGGAGAGAAGGAAATTGCTTGTGAAGATTTGCGAGAGCTTCTTCATCATCGTGAAATGACTAAACCTGCAAAAATTAAACACACAAAAATAAAACACACCAGATCACAATATATACAAAAATTGCATGGGTTGCCTCCCTGCGAGCGCTAAGTTTAAAGTCGTCAGCTAGACGTGACTTCTCGAACGTTAGGCTAGATCTGAAAGTGTGACACTTTCTTTTTGTCGCTCAAATGATTCTCCCCAGTAGTGCTTAACATGCTTGTTTTTAACCTTGAAAGTTTTGTTGGAGTCAGGATCATGTATCTCAACGGCTCTGTCTGGTAAAACCTTGGTGATCACAAATGGACCTGACCACCGTGATTTTGGCTTCTATGGGAAGAATTTCCCCATTGATTTGTTTAACAGTACCTTCTGCCCTGGTTCCAAATGTATGCGCACTAACTTCTCATCTTATCTCTTCTTGGCCTTTTCTTTGTACAATTGGCATCCTCAAAAGGCTGATTGTGAAATTCCTCCAATTCGTTGAGTGGGTGGAACTTTTTCTCTTCTGTTGCTTGTAGTGTAAGAATTGCTTCTTCAGTACAAAAGATGCTTTATCTTTAGGCTCCACAGACAATTGACATGTTTTAAGTTTGTCAGTAGAACTTTGCATTGCATTGGAGTTCTGAATGGTACTGTGTATCACATCGAGTTTGAAACATTCCTCCTTCTTTTCATCATCTGGGAAATTCATGGCCTTGAAAACATTGAATGTTACTTCTTGGTCATGTACCCTCATGGTTAATTCTATTTTTTGTACATCAATAATGGTTCTACCTGTAGCCAATAACGGTCTCCCAAGGATGATGGGCACGTCTGCGTCTTCCTCCATATCAAGGACAATAAAATCTGCTGGGAAAATGAATTTGTCAACCTTGACCAGCACATCCTCAACTACGCCTCTTGGAATACGAGCTTTCTATCAGCAAGTTGTAGTGAGAATGAAGTCGGCATTGTTTCTCCAATCTGTAATTTCTTGAAATATAGAAAAAAGGTATCAAGTTAACACTCAGCTCCCTAAATCACACAGAGCCTTACCGAAGTCATGTTTCCTATGGTGCAAGGAACAGTGAAACTGCCAGGATCTTTCAACTTTGGGGGAAGTTTCCTCTGAATGATATCACTGCATTCTTCTGATAATGCTACTGTCTCGTAATCTCCCAATCTCTTTTTTTCATGAAAGAATGTCTTCATGAATTTGGCATAGCTTGGAATTTGTTCCAACGCTTCTGCAAATGGAATGTTGATATGCAAGCTTTTTGAAGATCTCCAGGAACCGAGAAAACTGCTTGTCCAATTTGTTCTTCTGAAGACGTTGAGGAAAATGTGGAGGTATAATGATCTGTTCTTTTTCCTTTGCTTCCTTTTCCTCTATCTGTTGCTTTGTTTCTTTTGGAACTTCCTCAGCAGCTGTTTTGGCTCCAACATATTTGTTGATTTCAGTACCGCTTTTTAACATAATGGCATGACATTGCTCCTTCCCCATGTTTCTTGGATTTGGCTGTGTATTGCTAGGAAGGGTACCTGGCAGTCTGTAACTCTGAGCATTTGTCAGTTGTCCAATTTGATTCTCCAGTGCTTTAATAGAAGCTGATTGACTTTGAATTAATGCTGCTTGGGATGAAATATAGCATCATATCTTGCTGCTTGAGATTGAAACATAGCATCATATCTTGCTGCTTGAGAGTCGTGTTTTGTTTCTATCTTTTTCAAGTGGGTCAACACTTATGTTATTCCTGGTTCATTTGCCTGCTCCTGGCTTTTGTTCTGTTGCTGGAATTCAGGTGGTGGATAGTTCTGTTGTTGGTCTGAATTGTTGCTCCATGAAAAATTGGGATGATTCCTCCACCCTGGGTTGTAGGTGTTGGAATATGGATTGTTCCCCTGTCTGTTGAAATTATTGACATAATTCACCGTTTCTTTATGTTGGTTGAAAGATTCTGACTCAGGTGCTCCTCCAAATGGTGAACTTGTGGATCCACCATTAAATTTTATGTTAAGAGTTTCCAGATTTTTGCAAATCACATCCAGCTTGGAATTCAGTGTTGTGTTGGCTCCAACTTCATAAATTCCTTCAATTCTTTGGATCATGCTCCTTTCTGTTGGCCATAAAGAATTGTTGTTGGCCATTTCTTCGATTAGGTCTCAGGCTTCATCTTCTCCTTTTGCCATTAAAGCTCCTCCAGCAGCAGCATCGATTGTGGTTCTCATTATTCCAGAAAGTCCATTATAGAATGTTTGGACTTGAAGCCATTTTGGAATTTCATGGTGAGGACATTTCCGGAGCAAATCTTTGTACATTTCCTAAGCTTCGCAGAGGGATTCTGAATCTGTTGTACAAAGGATGTGATGTCATTCTTTAGCTTTCCGGTTCTGGCTGGTGGAAAGTAATTTGTAAGAAATTTGGTGGCTAAAGTATTCCAAGTTGTGATAGAACCTGCTGATAGTGAATGTACCCAAGCTTTAGCTCTGTCTTTCAGGGAATATGGAAAAACTCGCAGTCTCATTGCTTCTTCTGATGCTTTGTTGTAGTTGAAAGTACCGCAAACTTCCAGGAAGTTACTGATGTGGGCATTAGGATCTTCAGTTGCATTCCCCCCGAACTGAACTGATTGCTGAATCATCTGAATGCATGTTTTGATGTCACACGCATTTGCTGGTAAGGGAGGAAGTATAATACAAGAAATGAGTCTGTCAACCACCGGAATGGTTCTGTCTCGAATAGGAATTGGTGGTGCAACCTCCAACGGTTCAGGTTCCATGTTAATGATTGCTTTTAAGCCTTCTCGCCTTTCCCTTCTCAACTGTCTGATGGTTCTTTCAATTTCTGGGTCAAGCGGTCGGAGTTCAAAGCTTTTGGTTCGTCTCATGTACTTTCTGAGAACCCGAACATAAGAAAATAAAAACAATAAGTAAAAAGAAATTAGATACAAGTAACGTATCTAACCCCTTAACTAATATTAAAAGATAAATAAGTCCCCGGCAACGGCGCCAAAAACTTGACCGGTGCTTACACACGCGTATAACGCAAGCGCACGTATCGTTCAAGTAGTATAAAAAGTATCGATCCCACGAGGACTTAATATCTAATCTATTAATTTTATGAGGTCAAATGATTACTAGTATCTAACAGGTTGTTTGATTGATTTGAAAATGTGACGATTCTAAATTTAAAAACAAGTAAATAAAATTGTTTGAAAGTAGGTTTAAGAAAATTCAATATTAAAAACTATCTAGGGTTGTGATTTCTTCCAATATCATTTTAAAGATGAAGTGGTTATCTTAAAGTTGGGTAATATATTGATTTATTAACCTGGAACACTAAATTATGAGTAAGCCTATGTCGATGGTCAGACACAAATACCCAGTTTAACACAATTGAACCATATGTCTATGTCAACCAAATTATCTGGATTCATTAAGTTTAAGTTCCAATTATGGCTACCCCCGCCCGACAGGTATATGTCTATCCTGTAAGGAAATCTATTAAAGGGTTATCTATCCTCAAGGAAGATCGTGGACTATTGAGTCTAAGGTCTTAAACTTAAAATCCCTATGTCTAGTTCATTTTAAGTTTCCCAGTTCAATTTTATTAATGGCCAGTTAATGAAAAAACATTAAGATTAAGACTCAATAAATAAATCTTTATATTACCCAAGCTATAATCTAACCCCTTATAAACCGGTGATATTGGATTTCATCACAACCCCAGATAACTGGCTTAGTTACGACACATATTTACGGGTAGTAAAAAAAACTTAAATAAAATAAAAGACATAAAGTAAAATACTGAAAATTAAATACTGAAAATTAAATGCTGAAAAGTAAATGCTGAAAGTAAATGCTGAAATTAAATACTGAAAATTAAATGCTGAAAAGTAAATGCTGAAAAGTAAATTGCTGAAAAGTAAATTGCTGAAAGTAAATTATTGAAAGTAAATTGCTGAAAATTAAAGAAAAGAAAGTACTGTGCGTAAAAGTAAATTGCGGAAAGTAAAAACTGAAAAGTAAAGAAAAGAAAGTGCGAAAGTGGAAATTAATTACTTAAAGCTGTAAATAAACAAACAAGATACAATCTTCTTAGTATTCTAAAGGAATTCCTTAGAAGAAAGTATGAATTTTACAAATGAAATGGCTTGAAATTTATAGGCAAATTTTGCCTCCATCAAATCATCCACCAAATCAATTATTAATTGCTCCACTATTTGCTCAACTAATTGCTCCACCAAATCCATTATTAATTGCTCCAATAATCTCTTATCATGTTTGGTGATGATTTGATAATTTTTATTATTTATTTATTAATTTATTTTCTTGCTTTGAAAATGATTGAAAGTGACTTTAATAATTACACACAACACACTTTTGGATGCTTCATCAATTTCTGGTATGAAATATTCAGAATTAGAAATTATTTTGTCTTTCAAAGCTGTAGATCTTTGAGTCTTCTGTAATCTGGAACTTGAATCAGCTCAATCCGATATCGGAGTAAAAGGTTATGCCCAAATTACGACAGATACACAAAATTGGAATTTCCAAAACTGCACTTCTTTAAAACGCTATGTCAAGTCCAATTTTTGCCCTTATTTGACCCATATTTCGCCCTAAATGATTTCATTAAGTCCCTATTATTTTATCTGCAAAATAAACAAAAACATATCAAAACATTCATCAAACCCGAGAAACTAAACAAAATATTAAGTAAAAGGGGCGGTAAATATTGATATATTTTCCGCTCATCAGACCTCCCCCCCTTTTCTTTTATTTCTCGGATGTCAGGGATGTCTGACACCGGGTCTTCCTCTGTAAACCCCATTAAACCTCTGACCCCCCTGTTGAAGAGCTCTCATCGAGCTCGGGGGAACCAAGCATAGAGGACCTCGATACTACCCCTACCCCTTCCGAAATTGAACAGGATACTTACCATCAGTGGATTCCTCGGAAGGACCTAGAGCCCGGTGATTTTGGTTGCTCGGCCCTGGATATGGATCGTCCTTCAAAGATAACTGAAGACAACTTA
Organism: Zanthoxylum bungeanum; assembly: GCA_019454045.1. Taxonomy (NCBI): domain Eukaryota; kingdom Viridiplantae; phylum Streptophyta; class Magnoliopsida; order Sapindales; family Rutaceae; genus Zanthoxylum; species Zanthoxylum bungeanum. The sequence continues at coordinate 8,433 of SKCR01007431.1, read as the reverse complement.
GCACTACTCCGGCAACGATATGACCTTCCGATAGATATCGCCCTTGAAGTCCCCGGGCCAATGGATCGTGCTAGTCAACCTGATGAGGGTTCGGTGGCTCTTCTCCCGGCTTTCTTTGAGTGTGGTCTCCGGCTACAAATTCAACGTTACTTCGCCTAGATGCTGGCCGAGATGGAGATCGCCCCTTGCCAATTAAGCCTGAATAGCTGGAGGATTCTGGCCGGGCTATATATGATTTGGAGTCGGCGGGGCTTGGCGAACCCTGTCTTGAAGAAGTGAAGAGGTTGTATCGACTGAAGGCCAACCCAAGAACGCACCATGGTTGGTACTACCTCTCTGCTTATGCTGACTCGTCAAATATTGTCAGCAAACTCCTCGACTCCAACAAAAACTTCAAAGATTTATGGTTCTGGGCCACAGAAGATTGGGGACGGGTCCTGAGATCTTATGAAGATGAGGTTTCTATCCCGGATATCTTTAGAGCGGGAGGTTAGGAATCTAACTCTTAGTATTCCTGCTCTTGACTTTACGATAGGTTTCTAACTTCTTTGACTCTTCCCAGCTTGTTGGAGGGATGCTCCCAAGGTCTCCCACCAGGTCCGGGCGCGGGTGCGCTAGGCTCGGCGATATGCCGATCATTGGAAGCAATTGGTTAACGACGAGGCCTTTGTTGGGTCAGGCCTGATTCGGAATGCTCCTCCGAATGTCCCAGGGCGGATAGGTAGGCTTCACTAACCCTCTAACCAATCCCCTTGTGTGCTTAGTATGATGATGATTTGATTTTGCTCAGATTCTGGACTTACCACTCTTTTTGCCTTTGCTCTTTTTTTTTTTTTTTTGCAGGTATGTCAAGAAGGCCAAAATACCTTGATCAACTGGCCGGCGTAACAAAGAAAACCGGCCAGGTTGGGGCCGGTCCCTCTCAGAAACGGCCAGCGACTGCCGAGGCCAGAAAAGTGTCTGAAGAGGCAGCCCCGTTAGCTATCCAAAGCTTATATTCACCTTCCAGGGTATCGCCAACAGTCTCCGCCCGACCCCCCAGCCCATCAAAATCTACCAGAAAAAAAGAAGCGTCCATTCGGGGCGGAGGAAGCCGAGATTGGTCCGGGAGGCGGAGGAGGAAAACAAGTTCTGAGTAAGAGACGGCCAGTTCGGAAGGAGAAGAGAAGTGTCGGAGGGTTCCTCCAAAAAAAGAAAGGCACCATGATTCTTTGCGTAGAAGACCTCGGTCAGACATTCGGGAGGCCACTTCTCATCTGGTGCCAGTAATCAACGAATTGGCCGAGGCTGTCCATCCGGCAAAGATTTCGAAATATGAAGATCTCTCTCCTGAGGATGTGGTTACATTGCTGTGTTCCCAGATGGCGAAGGTAGTTTACTCTTCCCTTATTCCCGCTGTTCGTAACTTAGTTCGATTTCTGATTTTCTATTTCTTCTCGGCAGGCGACCTATCTTCGGCCAAGAATAAGGATCTTCTCCTGAGCTTTTTATCCGATGGTGGCCAAGCCCAGAGGCTCCAGAACCAGCTTAGTGAAGTGGAGGGCGAGCTGGCCCGTAAAGAAGAAAACATAAACAATCTGGAGCTTGCTATTGTTGAGGCTCATACCACAAATAAAGCTCTCAACGCCGCCGCCTCTCTAGAGAAGAAAAATACCGATGCTACCAAGGAGGACTTGGAGGCTGCCCAGGCCGACAACAAGATCCTGTAGGTGGAAGTGCGCAGTGTTGAGTCCAAGCTGAGGGCCAAAGATGAAGAGCTGGTACGGGCCCGGGATGAGCTTAAGAGGAAGGAAGCTGAGCTGGAGGCTGAGAGAGACGCAATCCGCCTTGAGAGGGTCGGGGACTGCGCTGAGATCATCTTGATGGTATTGCCCAACCTGGATATGGGGCTTATCCACTCGGCCATCCGCTTCTGTAAAGGGGAAATTTCACATGAGGAGTTTCAAAGATGGTTGCCCCTTTCTCCCGAAGAGGTGATGAATCTCGATCCTATCTCGATCGCCCCGGCTCTTGAAGAGGACCGATCTGAGGCCCCTGTTCTTGAAGAGATTCAGTCTGAGGCTCCTGCTCCTGCTCCTGAAGCCGTAATTTTTGGGGCCTCCCAAGCCGTTCCTGTGGAATCCATTGTCCCCTCTCCCGAGGCCGAGCCCAGCCAGTTGCCACTTGTACCTGTTGAGGAAGAAATAATTTCCCCTTGCGGGCTGAACTATAGGGGGGTAACCCGAATGGGGCCCCTTGTAATCCCGAACACTCTTTATTTTTCTTGTAATAACTCTTTTTCACGACCATATTTATGTGACTATCTTGTATACTTTTATTCCACTCTTCTTTTTTGGATCCTTTATGACTTGTTTCCAATTGTTCTCCCAAAAACGACCACTTGAGGCCCGACTCCGAGCTAGAAGAAACACTTGGGCTCACTGGGGGAATGTTACGTCCCCAGTTTGAGAAGATAGACTCGGGTGGGGTGTAAACCCGACTCCGAGCTGGGAGGAACACTTGGCTATGGGGGAATGCTACATCCCCAGATCAAAAAGACAGACTCGGTGGGACGTAGCCCGACCCCGAGCGTGAGAGAAACACTTGGCTCTGGGGGAATGCTACGTCCCCAGGCCAAACACACAGACTCAGCGGGACGCAACCCGACCCCGAGCTGAGAGAAACCAAGTGACCGACCTCGGCGGAACGAAACGAAACCAGCCTCGAGCCGAATAACCAAGCGGCCTCGGCGGAACAAAATCCAGCCCCGAGCCGAATAATCCTTGGGACTTGTTCAGAAGGGAAATGAGTCAACCTTTTGAAGCCCTACCGAATCTGACACGGGCGTCCCCTTGCCAGACCAGTGAAAAACAAAAACAAAAGCTTTAAAATTTAAAAAGCGGGGGCTGACTCAATGCTTAAAAACGTTAAAGTGTAAACAATCAGCACAGATTCCTTAAAACAACGTCATGTCCGAGGTTTCCAAAACATAATCCTGAATCTTTCAATTTAGAGTCCCGGCGAACTAGGATTTGGATCAAAGAGCGTTTAGAATGGTAAAGGCACATCTTCTATACTTCAGGTCGCTATGGAGCATGTGTATTGTTTGAGGGCTCCTCCTTACAACGCTGGAGCAAGCATATGCTACGAGGGCACAATCTCACCCGTGTTATACTACTCACGGATCCGAACGATCAAAAATAGGGATCAAAGAGTGTCCAAAGCACTACGGGAATGCTCCTCCTTATGCTCGGTAACACTGGAGTAAGCAATCGCTACGAGGGCATGATCCCTCCTCGTGCTATGCTTCTCACGGATTCGAATGATCGAAGAAAAAGCTAGGGATCAAAGAGTGTCCGAAGCATTAAGGGAATGCTCCTCATTATGCTCGGTAACACTGGAGCAAGCAAACGCCACTAGGATATCATCCCTCCTCGTGCTATGCATCTCACGGATCCAAATGATCAAAAATAGGGATCAAAGAGTGTCCGAAGCACTAAGGGAATGCTTCTCCTTATGCTCGGTAACACTGGAGTAAGTAATCGCTACGAGGGCATGATCCCTCATCGTGCTATGCTTCTTACGGATCCGAATAATTGAAGAAATAGGTAGGGATCAAAGAGTGTCTGAAGCATTAAGGGAATGCTCCTCCTTATGCTCGGTAACACTGGAGCAAGCAAAAACCAAGAGGGTATCATCCCTCCTCGTGCTATGAATCTTCACGGATCCAAACGATCAAAAATAGGGATCAAAGAGTGTCCGAAGCACTAAGGGAATGCTCCTCCTTATGCTCGGTAACACTGGAGTAAGCAATCGCTACGAGGGCATGATCCCTCCTCGTGCTATGCTTCTCCGGATCCGAATGATTGAAGAAATAGGTAGGGATCAAAGAGTGTCTGAAGCATTAAGGGAATGCTCTCCTTATGCTCGGTAACACTTGAGCAAGCAAACGCCACGAGGGTATATCCCTCCCTCGTGTTATGCTTCTCACGGATCCACAAGCCAGAAAAAACGTGTGGGAACACACTCCCTGCAGCCGTATTTCCCCAACTGGTCAGACCGGCCATCTTTCGGGGGCACTCTCTCCCCGTGATTACCATATCAAAATATCCCCTGTGAATGCAGGTCATAGGGTAGTTTCTGCTCCAGTTTTGGGGGTTTGATTTCACTACGAAAGTCTTTGCGTGCTTCCTTTATGCGCTTCATCCCTTGATGTAGTCCTAATCCTCAAAGATGACATGAGTTAGGTCGGAGTACTTCTACCCGGGGTTTTTATGGTAGCACATGTGATTGGTATGTCAAGGGTTTTTTTTTTAGCCCCAAATCATCCCCTCGCGTCGAGTGTGTCCTCGAAATACTGATTATGACTTTCAAGTCTTATTTGAAAAAAGCGAGTGAAGATTTTTCTTAACTGAAAAAAGAAAATTTTATTCATATTTGGGGACCTACTGCCCTTCCTACAACTCTCTGCGGATATTATGGGAGAGGTTTTATTCGATCTTTTAACCCTGGTCGGGTCGTTTTAGAAAAAGAAATAAAGAAAAAACCTTTTGGAAGTACTTCCTCAACATATCGGCGTTCCAAGGCTTTTTTAGCCGTGTGTCGTCCAGTTGTTCCAAAGTATAGGCACCCGGCCTTACTACTTCCACAATTCTATAGGGCCCTTCCCACTTGGCACCTAGTGAACCCTCCTCCGGCCTTCGAGTGTTCAAGGTGACCCTTCGTAATACCAAGTCACCTGGAAGAAAAACAGGGGCCCGAACTCTTTTATTGTAGAAACGGGTCATCCTTTGTTGATAGATTGTTGTCTTTATAGCCGACTTCTCTCCCTTTTCTTCGATCAGGTCGAGATGAATTTTTATGAGTTCTTCATTCTGCTCGTCCTTATAATGCCGCACCCGGTGGGTAGTCATTCCGATCTCTGCTGGAATTACCGCCTCGCATCCGTACGATAATGAAAATGGAGTTTCCCCTGTGGCGTCTTTACAGGTCGTCCGGTGTGCCCACAACACCTCCGGTAACTCCTTGACCCATAAGCTTTTGCAGGCTCCGAGCCGAGCTTTAAGATTGGATTTGATGGTTTTGTTTGTCGCTTCTACCTGCCCGTTAGACTTGGGATGGGCAGGTGAGGCGAATTTTAAGGCGATCTGGAAGTCTTCACAAAGCTTCCTGAAACCTTTGCTATCGAACTGTTTTCCGTTATCGGTGATGATAGCCTGAGGAATTCTGAACCTACAGATAATATTCTTTCTCAAGAACTCCGTAGCTTTCTTCTCTGTGATTGTGGATAGGGGTTCGGATTCCACCCATTTGGTGAAGTAATCTATGGCAACAATGGCGTATTTTGCTTGCCCTCGCCCCTTCGGCATTGGTCCGATGATATCCAGCCCCCACTGGGCGAACAGCCAATGGCTGGAAAGGGCGGTCAACTGTTCTACAGGCTGGTGGTGAATATTGGCATTCTTCTGGCACCCCTCACATTTCCGGGCTACCCTCACACCATCATGATGCATGGTCGGCCAGTAGAAACCTTACCTTAAAGCTTTAAAGGCAATTGATTGTCCTCCGGCGTGACTCCCACAGATTCCCGCATGAATTTCTCTGAGCACATAGTCAGCCTCCTCTTCCGCTAAGCATCTCAGAAGTTGGTACCGTATAGCCCCTTCGATCAGGGAGAACTTGGTGCTTTTGAATTTCAGTTTTCTAGCTTTCTTTTTAACTTCAGGTGTTTCCTCGGTCTCCAGATATCTCCTGATTGGTTGCATCTATGAAGATTTGCTCTCCATATCCAATACCTCGACCACAAGCTCTCATACGTTTTTTCTCGGAGGCAGATGGAGTCTGGACTATTCTAGGATTTTCCGATCTGATTGAATTGATGCGTGCGGAGTGTGCCAAGCTTCTCCAACAGTTGTTTCCCCAGAAGTTGTTTTCCAGCAGATTTGCTCAAGCACACATTCCTCATTTTCCCTACCAACCTTTTACCTCAACTAAATAGGCTATCATACTCGGCTCCCTGGCTTGGAAATTCTCCCTTCAGCTGTTAAACAGCCAGCTGGGAGTCGCTTCTTACAACTACGTCGTGGACCCCTATCACCATGCACAACCTTAAACCAGCTAAAATTGCTTCATATTATGCCTCATTATTAGTGGCCTCGAAGGCAAATCTCAAGGCGAACAACATTTCTCAGCCTTTACCATTTTTCAACACGATTTCGGCCCCATTACCTTGTAGGCTGGTAGATCCGTCTACTGACATCTCCCATTTGTCTTCCTCCACGGTCAGAATTTGGGGTTCTGTGAATTCAGCAACAAAGTCTGCTAGAGCCTGCCCTTTTACCGCTGCCATCGGTAGGTAAGAAATGTCGTGTTCACTTAACTCTACTGACCACTTTATTAACCTACCCGAGGCCTCTGGTTTTTGCAAAATCTGCCTTAAGGATAATCGGTGTGTAAACCCCAATAGGATGGGCCTGGAAGTAAGGTCGTAACTTTCGGGCCGCAGTGATTAACGATAAGGCGACCAGCTCATGTGCTGGATATCTGGTCTCAGCATCTAGTAAAGCTTTGCTAACATAATATACTGGCCTTTGAACCTTATCGGCCTCTTGTACCAATACCGAACTTACTGAATGCTCCGAAACAGCTAAATATAAGTATAAAGTCTCGCCCGGGGATGGCTTTGCTAGAAGTGGGGGCTGCGTCATGTATTGTTTCAACTGTAGGAAGGCCTCCTCGCACTCTAGCGTCCAGTTGACTTCCTTTTTTGCCTTCTTGACGATTTTGAAGAAGGGATGGCACTTGTCGATTGCTCGGGAAATAAATCGATTGAGAGCGGCCACCCTACCGGTCAGGCTTTGCATTTCTTTCACCGTCATGGGAGATTTTAAGTCCAGAACGGCTTGGAGTTTCTGTGGGTTTGCTTCTATGCCTCGAGAGCTTACCATATAACCCAAAAACTTTCCCGATGCCACTCCGAAAGCACACTTCTCTGGGTTGAGCTTTAAATTATGCTTCCTCAGCAATTCAAAGGTTTTCTTCAGATCAGCCACGTGACACCCTGGCTCCTTAGACATTGTTATCATGTCATCAACATAAACCAGCATCGATGTGCCGATGAGTGGTTTGAAAATCTTGTTCACCAGCCTTGAAAGGTTTACCCCGCATTTTTCAATCCGAAGGGCATTACTTTATAACAGTAGAGTCCCTGATCGGTAACAAAGGTCGTCTTCTCCTCGTCCTCATGATGCATCTTTACCTGGTTATATCCCGAGAAGGCATCCATGAAGCTTAGCAGTCCCTGGCAGGCCGTTGAATCTACCAACTGATCTATGTTTGCTAGTGCGAAGCTGTCTTTCGGGCACGCTTTTTTGAGGTCGGTGAAATACACACACATCCTCCACTTTCCATTGGATTTCTTTACTAATGCCACATTTGATACCCACTCCGAGTATTTCACTTCTCTGATGAAACCAGCTTTCAATAGTTTTTCTACCTCGGCAGCCATTGCCCTGCACCGTTCCTGGTTAAAGGTTATTCTTTTTTGCTTGACCGGCTTGTGTGATGTGCTTACTGCCAAACGATGATTGATGAACTTCGGATCAATCCCGGGCATGTCGTCGTGCCCCCCATGCAAAGACATAGGGGTACTCCTTCAGACATTTCAGCAGATCCTGCTTCAGGACCTCGTCTAAGTCTCTCCCTATTTTTACATTCTTTCCAGGTCCGAAAAGTTCCATCACTTCTAATTCTTCGACTGCCCCTAGCCGGCAGCCTTCTTTGGCCGAGGACCTGGTTCTTTACTTGCTTTTTCCTCGTCTTCGTTCCCGGTCTTTTCCGGGTACCTGCTTCAAGCAAAGGGTCTCCCTTGAGAGGGTGGCGAAACAGCTCCGAGCCACCTTCTGGCTTCCACACACAATTCCAATCCCTTCGCGGGTTTGGAATTTAAACTTTAAGTAATAGCAAGACATTGCAGCTTTTGTCTTCATCATGAAAGGCCGACCAACAATGACTTGGTAACTGCTCATGCAATCCACCACCGTGAAGTTTATCATAATCGTCCGAGTTCGGGGACGGGATCTGATCGTCATTGCCAATTGTATCCTTCCCAGTGGGATGATCGTTGAACCCCCGAAGCCGTATAGGGGAGTCCCATCGTCGGTTAGAGTTGCATACTCTACACCAAGGCCTTCCAAAGCCTCCTTGGAGATTATATCCACCGCACTCCCGGGATCCACTAGGATTCTATCTACCTCAGAACCACCGATTGTGCCTTGATTATTAATGCATCATCGTGGGGGAAACTCACCCCTCGAGCATCCTCATCCGTGAACATTATTGGCACTAACCGACCACCTTGAATTTCCGAGCCCGTTCTGTTTTCAACACTTCTGACCCTTAATCCGGCTATAATTTTTTTCTTGACCAGTTAGAGTCCCGGCTAGTGTTTTTCCA
>SKCR01007430.1:0-47463 GCA_019454045.1 Zanthoxylum bungeanum | reverse complement strand
AATATCTATTACAATACAAGAATAGAGTACACAAAGTTTACAAACTTGAAACTTTACAAAAACCTCACTTTCTCTCTTATGTTTTGCTCTCTTTGGGATGATGAAGCTCACTGTGAATGCTTCAATTTATAGGAAAAGTTTGTTACTATTCACCCACCTTTCACTCCGTGAATTTGTGGCACCATTTGCTCAATTTCTTGACTTTTGTTGTAATGACAACCAAGCCACAAATCAAGCCACCGAAAGTAGTTTGGCTGGTTCTCATTTTATTGCTTGCAGTTGGAAAATCTTGTTGAGGTGGACAGCTTGCATGATTCATGCAAAGACAGAAGCTGTACTCTACATATTGGAGATATATTCCCACAAATATTGAGGAATATATACACTCATACATAATTTAATATAATAAGTTTTAATTTAGAGTCTCACGTGGTCTCATTGTGGGAGGACAGTGGCCAACCACTAGGTTATGAGCCAATAAGTGTGGTAATAGGCCGGACCAAGTTAGGCCCGGTTTTGAGAAGTTCGATCCGAGCTTGGTCAATAAAAATAAAAACTCGAGCCTGAAAATTCTAGGCCTGCCCGGGTTCAGATTCAGATTTTTTGGCCTTTTTTTACGAAATAGTAATAATTAAAATTTAATAATAAAATATATCAATAAAAATATAGTATCAATTTCTCAAAAATATGTATCAACTTAAAAATAGATACTATATTTTAATATTAAAGTATAGTATCTATTAATTTTTTAACATTTAATTATTTATTTTTGACTTGGACCGGACCGTGATTTTTTTTTTACCATGGTTATGAGCCAGTGGCCTTTTTTGCTCAATTTAATTGGGTTGTTATTTTTTTTTATTTTTCTATAAAAAGAAATTTTTTTATTTTTTTTTTTAAAAAAAACGTCCCTCAAATTTGTCTAAAAGAAATACAAGTGCAAAAACCCAGCCCAACTTTCTCCAATGTTAAAAGCCCAAGCCCATTAACGTTTACAAAGCCCAAGCTGGTCAGGTCTATCTCGCGCTTGCTGCTTTGTCTTTTATTAGCCAATAATTAAACTCGCATTGGTGCCGTGCGTAAACGGGGGCCAAAAAAAAAAAGCGAAATATATTCCCTATCTTTCGCATTCACAATTTCATAAAATAAAAATATAAAAAAGGAAAAAAAATCATATCACAAAAAATATAATAATTTGCTTCGAAATCAAATTAGAATCCCTCACGCGCCCCTGACGATCACGTGCGACACTCTCCAACCACCTTATCCACCACTCGTGGGGCCCACATAGTGATAAGTGGACTCACAGGAAACGCGCTAACGGAGCGCGTGAAGTAAGAAGTTTGTTTGTTTGCGTTTGCCCTAATCGCATGCGAGCAAGAGCTCTCTCTCTTATCGTGAAGAACAACCATCAAAAGCCACGACTTTGTTTGATAAAATCCAGTATATATCATCATTCAACGATGTCCCTCCCACTGAATCGTTGCTCGACTCGGATCGTGACTCGCCTGACTCGTTTTCTGAATCCGTAGTTGATTTCTATCGTTTCTCTCTTCGACTTGGTGAGTCAATACTCTGTTTTCTTCCTTCAGATCTATTTACCGCTTGTTCAATCATTACGTCGTCGTTTTTGTTCGATTTTCTAATTAATTATCTACAAATTTTGTGAAAAAATAATTGAAGATTAAAGATGGAGCCGATGGATATTGTCGGAAAGTCAAAGGAAGACGCATCGCTTCCAAAAGGTCAGTTTTTCAAAAAAAAATTTAAAAATTATTTTTTGGTTAATTTAGGATATTAGTTTTTTTTTTCTTTATATGTATTTTTAAAGCTGAGTGTTGATGTAGCCAACTGTAATTTCTTACTGAAAAAACAAGGAAAAAAATCATTTAAATTCCCACAGAAGATTGTTAATTGATTATGAAAGCGATAAGATGTGGAGAAGCACGTAGGGATGGCAATTTGGTAAGGTATTTTGGATATCCGCAGTTTAATAGATATTGGATGTTTATGGTTATCAGATATTCGATATTCGTCCAATAACTAAAGATGACCTGTGTAATTTGCTTGTGTTGAAATTGTTCTTTAAAATTGTATTGAAATTGTTCTTTAAAGTTGTGTTGAATTGTTGGTTTTGTGTTAATTGTAGCCTTATATGTGATAAGTATATTGAAATTGATCTTCAAAACGGTGTTGAACAAATTTGTATTGAATAGGATTTTTATTAAAAGAACCAGTTGTATCGGAAATCGGACATCCATTAGTGGATTTTAATTTTCCGGATATCCCAAAAAATGCGGATATTTGTTTCCATCCCTAGAAGCAACTATGAAGTTGTGGAAGTTACATATGGATTAATTATAATTAATAGACGGGCAATTTTCTGCTCGACTTTGCTACTCAAACATGAATTTCACAGAAAATTGTATTGTTGACCATATGCTTGTGTCTTATCTTTCCTGGTGGTATTTTTTTTAATGGTTGCTTTAGTTGTGTATATACCATTCTCTTTGGCCTGTGTTTGCCTCCTCCCTTTTTTCCTAAAAAAAAAAAAAAAAAGTGTTTGCCTCCTCCTTGTCTCCGTCTCCTAATTACTTGTTTTCACTTATTACTCGCCTTGATCATTTACCTTGGTATGAAACTATGAATGAAAACTCAGATGCTGCCTCTCAATTTCCTAGCTTTGAGGACACCTAAGCTACTGATGTTATAGAAACATTTTGAAGTAGAAGTTGGAGTTATTTTGAAATAAGTTAGTTTTAAACTTTATTATACCTTCTTATATTGATACAACTATTACCTTGGCTGTTTGATAGACATACCATTTGACATCCTCTTAGGTTGCTTTGTAGTACATGTACATGGTTGATGTTTAATATAATTTAAGTGGGTTGTTCTTCAAATTTCAAGTTTCTATATGCAGCCAGGGCATGTAAGGCATTGCTTGAGCCTTAAGCATTCTAGTTAATAGTTACCGCATGTTACTAACTGCGATTTTTCTTTTCAGCTACAATGACCAAAATTATAAAAGAGATGTTACCCCCAGATGTTCGTGTTGCAAGAGACACTCAAGATCTTTTAATTGAGTGTTGCGTAGGTGAGTTAATTGAATTTCATTGCTTCTATATGACTTCTATCTTCTTTATATGAGTAGCATAATCAATTTTCATGGCTTCTATATGACTTCTATCTTCTTTTTATGAGTAGCATAATCTATTATAACTTCTCTTTTAATATCATTATATAGTCATTCATTGTTTTTTTGATTGGTTACGTGTCCCATTACCACTTTGGCATGTAGTGCTGAATGATTTATTTTTGGGGTGAGCGATAACCTGCAGACATTTTGCTTGCAATCTATTGAAGTAATTTACTACCCCAAGAAGGGTGCTTCCATGTGGTTTTGCTCCAGGATGGTGTCCTCATATTTGGTATCTATTGTGTAAACTTCTCATTTAGAAAAGTTTGTACTCTTGATTCATGCAGACATTTTAGTTTTTTCATTTAGTAATTGTATTTTTCAGTTGTGCACGGTTTTAGTTTTGCGCTCTTGCTTTTGCTTGATGCACATGTTCATTCTATTGGATCTTTTTTACACAATTGAAAAATTGCACGAGTCAATGCATGCACCTTTTTAATTAGATAAAGTGAATCTTGGGTTTGACTGCATGCATACTTTTAACCAACCGAACAGTTGTGTCTTTCCTTCCTCTCTCATAAGTAGTTTGTGTGAATTGCTCTCTTGCGTGTATCCATCACCATATGGTATGTTTGTATCAAAGAATATTACTTTTTCAATTGTTTTGCCAAAAGTGATGCCTTTTCCTATCATTTTAACAAAAACCAAAGCTTGAAAAAAGCTTCCACGTCTTGGATAAACCCTTTTGAGTCTGCTTCTGTATGCACTCAATCTTTGTCAGGAATTCACTCCACTGGATTCTCTTCTCTTCAAGCTAGATTTCTTCAGCAAATTACCCATGTGAGTGTGACCACTCTTATCGTTGGTGTTTTCTGGCAAGACTTAGATTTCTCTTAAATCATCTTATTCCAATATTTCTAAGCTTTAGTTAGACTTAAGGTATGACACTATTCATTATGTCTTCTCTAGCTAAAGGCTTTCAGGCCAGCGATTCTGGTGTATATGGAATTTCAATGTCAAGGGTAATCTAGCTTTCAGACAATCCAGTGCAAGAGTAATTGTAACTAGCTGGTGTGTCCAAATCTTCAAGAGCATTTCTGTTTATTTAGTCCACTGTTTCTCTTTATCAAGGGATATGGGCCTTGTACGTATGATGTGTGACAATTACCATTTCATCACTGTCATTTTATATGTTTAAGCGTAAAACTATAAACATTTCTATTGTGCCTCTGGTGTAGAACAAGTTGGACTGTTGCCTTTTTTTAGATCAGTCTCGAGAGGAATGCATAAATGTTATTGCTTCAAGGAGTATTCACCTTTACCATGATTTGTTTGTAGTTTAGTTCCTACTGGATGGACAACCCAGTCCATGGGTTTTCATCCCCGTTGCAAAAGAGTGCCCTCAATTAGGACTCTCTTTCGTTTGTTTGGAGCCTAGCTATAAAATTTACTTCAACCGTAATTTTTGCATCCCATTAGTAGTTTTTTCTATTACTGGTCTCTACTCTTCCATTATCAAATGAATATTAAATTCTATTGTTGCAAAGATGTATTATCATAATAGGTCTAAATTTTTTATTTTAATGCTTTTGCAGAGTTTATTAATCTCGTTTCCTCTGAGTCCAATGAAGTTTGTAGCAGGGAGGATAAAAGAACGATTGCTCCCGAGCATGTACTCAAGGCTTTGGAGGTTTTTGTTTCTTCCATCAGTCATTTTAAAGTCTAAATTTGGTATTTGTTACATTCCGTAATTTTGCATGTTCACTTTTTCTACTTTATTCAATCTTTCTTCCACAATGCATGGAGATTTCCTGCATTATATTTTATTTGTTTGCTGATAAATCAATTCAAAAGTTTGCAACTGATTGTCTTGCATTTGTTACTTCATGATATTTTTATACTAATCTAAGTGGCGGCACGATCCTTGGCAATTTTCCTCCTTCCATGTGTTGTGTTTTCATTTATATGAAGGCTGGGTCTTGTTCTTTAAATTCATGTAAACCTGCACTGCATAGGGCCAAGTTTTAAGTTTCCTTTTGGCAGAAAATTTAGATTATTTTCCTCATATAATGGTTGAATAATGCTGGAGATTTCTATTCAAACAAGCCAAACACAAATGATCTGGAATCTAGTAGCAATAATATGCATATTACTGTGTTATGTTTATTTTTCCATTCAGCTGGTTTGCTGTCTGAATTTTCCATTGTGTGAACATGGTGGTTTGCATCATTTACATCGGGAAGTAATAATGTGAAATTAGGTTCTTGGATTTGGTGAGTACATCGAGGAGGTCTATGCTGCGTATGAGCAACACAAGATTGAAACCATGGTAATTGTCTACTTTTTCTCATGCTCCTTGTTCACGTCCGATTTTCAAGATGGTTTTTTAGAAACTGGATCTCAGCCACCAAATGCTTGAAAAACTTGGGCTATCGGGCTGGCTAGTTTCCTCGGGTATAGACCTGCTGTCCTACTACCACTGTTTTAAAAACCGAACCGGTGATTGGACCGATGAATTAAAATGTTCAATGGGTCACTGGTTCGACCGGTTGAACTGGCAAAACCGTCATAAATAATATTAATTAATTTAAAATTGTAAAAAATATTTAATTTTAATTTTTGGTTTTTTTCGGTTAGGAACCGGTTTTACCGGTTTTTAACACCCTGATTTTTAGGGTTCAATCGAACCGGACTCACGGCAAGTTCCTAGTTCGACTAGTTCAACCGGCTAGTCCGGTCCGGTTTTAAGTTGAATTGGCCAATTTGAATATGTGGATGATGAATTTGCTACAGCTTTTTAGTTCAGTTTTATAAGCACATCACGCTAGTAGATGCTAATATTTCTGAAATTGCCTACCAGCAGGACTCTTTGAAAGGTGGCAAATGGAGCAATGGGGCTGCGATGACAGAGGAAGAAGCAGCGGCTGAGCAGCAGAGAATGTTTGCTGAGGCACGTGCACGAATGAATGGTGGAGCCATTGCCGCTCCTAAGCAACCAGACCCTAACCCAAGTTTAGAGAGCTAACTAACTATAGGATTTCTAATTATCTTCAACCATAGGCAAGCATCCTTGACTCTCTGGCTCTGTCTTTAGTTTCTTCTTTTATGCGCAAAAGGCCTTTGTGAGAGATTGCACTGGCCTATGTGGATATGTACTTCAATTTGTACTTGATCTATGAATCATATCTATAACTTAATGTAATTAGCGAGAGCTTGTTCAAATCCTTCCCTTGAGTCTTGACTACATATATAGTCTTATCATTAGCTAGATTAGTAGCATGAACTTCACATGTTAATAATAAATGTGTTGTAAAGTAATTAGAGCATTGTGTTTTTTGTTTACTAATGCCAATGATTTTTGGTAAAATAAGGCAGTGACTGATGTGGCAGCCACTCTTTTGAACGGTTTGGTGACTATTCAATGTTGCCATTTGGGCTAACTTACAAATTGAAGTCGCTTAGGATGCAAAACACAACTGGTAGAAGTGGTCCTACAAGTTGGTGATGTTTCAAATTGTGGTAAAGGCCATTCAAATAAAGGAGAAATTTGATGGTCCTACAGACAATTGAGGTGTCAGTTCGCAGGTAGGTTGACTGGAGGATTCACCCAAGCACTTAATAACAAAGGAAAATTATAAAGAAATAAAGGGGCGACGGAAATGTGATAAACGTCATTTTTATGTTTAAAAAAAAATACCAAAATAATGTCGTTTTGATTTTATTTTTGTCATTTCTGTTTGTTTATCAATGCTCTAATACAAATGGGATTTTGTGGGAGAATTCAAGAACAAACTCCATTTGAACCCAACATTTTAGCACTACAAGACACACAAAGATAGCTGCAGATCAAACCAAAACAAATATCGGCATGCCATGTCTGGATTCTGGACAGGAATATCAGTGATGATGTGTTGTTGGGTTTTGAATTTTGTGTGGTATTTTGTTATGTAATTGTAGCTGCTTCTTTTATTTTTATGTTTTTGGGATTCAGGTCAAAAGAGTCAGTCAAGCCAAATCCTTATGTGTCTTTTATCTTTTTTATACCCCACAAAGAAAGTGAAATAACACACACATTGTCCCCTTAGATTCCTTTCTTTTACATTTGAAGCACTCTCTCTTTCCTTTTTCTCTCTCCTCCTTCCTAAATCAGTTGGTGGGTCAGCTTATGTTTCTTTTGTCAGGATTCTCTTGCACCACCACCATATCAAAGGACTAGAAACAAAGAAGTAATTAAATACAACAAAGCCCCCCCCCCCACAAAAAAAAAAAAAAAAAAAAAAAAAAACTTGAAATAAAAGAGGAGAAACTATAATCACTCTCACTCACTACTCACTCACTCCAACTCAACACCATCTCTAGCAAATGAAACCAAACATGGCTAAAACCTCTCAAGATTTCTCATCCAAGAGACACTTTCACTGGACCAAAAAGGTTGGAACTGATGATGATCACGATCATGATCAAGTTCCAATCTTTAAATCCTCCTCAAACACTACTGAAGAAGAGAAAAAAGAAGACACAAATACAAAACCATTCCAAGCTTCCCTGCAAACACCAAAGAAGAAACTTCCAGCTGTTGCAGTTGCCAGGCTCAGAACAGTCCTCTCAGCATTTGGTAGTAAGCACAGATCAAACCTTCCATTAGGCCTGGGATCACGAGTAATAGGGACTCTTTTCGGATCCAAGCGAGGCCACGTCCATTTTGCATTCCAAAAGTATCCCAATTCCCCTCCAGCTTTTCTTGTTGAACTTGCAACGCCAATAAGCGGATTGGTGAGGGAAATGGCATCTGGGTTGGTGAGGATTGCCCTGGAATGTGACAAGGAAAAGGATGGTGAAAATAAAGCAGTGCGGTTGCTTGAAGAACCCATGTGGAGGACTTATTGCAATGGCAAGAAATGTGGATTTGCTACCAGGAGAGAATGTGGGGCTAAAGAATGGAAGGTTCTCAAAGCTGTAGAGCCAATTTCAATGGGTGCTGGGGTTTTGCCAGGAAATGGAGATGAGACTGAGACTGAGGCTAATGCTAATGCTAATGGGGCTGCTGCTGCTGCTGCTCCAGCTGATGGTGAGGTGATGTATATGAGAGCTAAGTTTGAGAGGATTGTTGGGTCTAGAGATTCTGAGGCTTTCTATATGATGAATCCTGACAGCAATGGAACTCCAGAGCTTAGTGTCTACTTGCTTAGAATCTAAGTCAAACTTCCCCTTTTTTTTTTTTACTTGTTAGTTGTTATTTGTTAAGCTATTCAGCCATGGAAATGGAGGCCTAGCTTTCTTTCAATTTTTGTTTTTTGTTGACTATTTTGAGAAAAATGGGTGGTGGGTTTATTTATTGTACTCTTTTTTTTTGTGGTTAGTTTTAGGTGGAGGGGGGAAAATGGAAATACAGTATAATGATGGGTAGGTGGGGGATTAATGAAGGTGTGTATATGTATAGCTTCTCTCTTCTTTTTCTTTTTTTTTTTTTATTAATTTAATTAAATTACTTAAGATCCACTGTCCCTTGTGCAACCATGATTATTCTTGCATTTTTATTTTATTTTATTTATGCTTCAACTGCCTCAGTTAAAATGAAATATGAAATACCCTTCTAAAGAAGAAATAGTAGGCTGCTGTATTTTAACCTATCAATGGTGGAATCATCTGGTTCTGAATCTTCTGATCCACATGATCCATTATTATGCATATGGTGTGTTACTTTCATCCTGTCCCCATTACTGGGTGCCGTAGAGTTTAGGATCTCACCTTAAGATTTTGGGTTCGAATCCAGCCATCCAAGAAGTGCGTTTCTTGTAAGAGCTTGAGACAGTCAGAGGTTTTACACACCCGAAATAAATGATTTGACAACGAAATTTCCAACTATTCAAAAAAAAAAAAGTGTTACTCCCATCCAAAAGTAAATGCTTTCAAATATACTGTCTTTTGTTCAGTTTTAGATTTAATTTTGTCTTTATGAAATAAGTAAATATGGATGTACATAAAATGATTAGTGCAAATGATATTTGTTTTTGTGGGTTCTCCAAATGATTATTCATGCCTTTCTTTTACATCTTACAATTATGTCACATATTCGAACTTGTTCAGGACTATTATCGCACGAACCTGATTTTATGATGCCCAAAAATTAGGCATTGACACTTGGCCTCTTTGCTCATACAATTACATACACTCACTCAGCCATAAAGTATCAGAATTTGGTCTAAAAGAGCAAGATGCTCCCAATCATTTGCTTTTTTGGTGCTTAATTATGTGTGAATTGATCCCAAGAATTTTTATTAAAGCCTAATCATGGAAGTCATCAAAAGCAAAATATGTATAGAGAATGTTTAAACAAAAAAAAAACAAAAAAGAAGAAAAAATCACAATTCCTGACAGCAGAATTGGGCTTTTTCCCATTTGTTGACTGCTTTTCGGTTTTCACATTCGCTTTGATTTTCTGCTGGATTTCAAAACTCCTCTGTTTCCTTCTCCAAGTTTGATACTTTTTAAATTTCGGATTTAAATTTATTTTTTCAAATCCGAAAAATCGGAATTAGACTCAAACAAAATCGAATCCTAAAAAATAAAATGTCATATTTATACTGAATCCATAATATATCTATATATTTTTCTAAAAAATCCAAAACTCAATACTTTTGGAAACCTAATTCACTGATTGCGATAATAGATTTTTCATATTAATAATTGTATACTTATCAAGTCTTATCCAAGGGGTGCAGTTTGATAGTGCATGATTTAGAATCTGACTTTTAACTCTTGAGTTCGAATTCATGAGGTTCATTTCTTGTAAGAGCTTGAGACAATCGGAAATTTTACCTATTCCGCTTAAGTCAAGATCGGATAATTTGATGACGGAGTTTCCAACATTTCTACACGGGAAAAATTGTATACTTATCAATAAATTCAAAATTACCAAAACACATAAAATGTCTACTTTAATTATTCTTTTACGAAAACTTAGATGATGTGGATTACAGCTGGGATAATTGAAACAAACCCATTAATTATAAAGATTAGTAAGCTCAGAAACCGAGGTATGTTTTTGATGATCTACTCATCATTCTTCAAAAGATTCAAAAGCTGGCTGCTGCTCAACATAAAAGTTTATTTAGGCCACAATGCTTTATCCCCATTATTGCTCTACTTGAATGCTACCTCAATTTACTGAAAGTTACCATCTCTATCCCCTTATTACAAATCTACTGACCATTTACATGCCCTACTTGTCTCAAAATTAAAGCTATGTATACTTTTTTTTTTAGACTCTATGGCATGCTAGAGGCACTTACATGCGAGTGGGGTAGTCGCTAAAATTTTGTTAAAATATGTCATATAAATTAACGAAAAATTTAATCTTTGATTTATCACCACTAAAATGAATAATATTTATTATTTTTTTTGAAATCGGAGTTATTATTTCGCCAATGGGTCTGCTCGTATTAAAGAATAAGGGAAGTTGGATTTAATTACTTCAAAAGGAAACAGTCACACTCATGGCAGGCCTCTGCTTGTTTCCCGGAAAATGGAGCCAGAAAATGTGTGTGTATTAATGAGATGGGGCATCACAGCATTATAGGAATAAATACATTATCTAAGGATGAGCCCAACCTAAGGAATAGTGGACTGTGTATATTTATTTATACATCTATAAATGTTGTTATTTTTTGGTAAGAAAATAAGAGAAAATGGTGTTGTCATATGTCAAGTGAGGTCGGGGAAGACCTGAGTAGATATGGAAAGAAATCATAAAGAGAAATTTATATTACCGACCGAATGAGACAATGATTCTTGATATAGTTCAATAGTGTCAAAGAATTCATTTAGCCGATCTCACCTAATGAGAAAAGACTTTTGTTTGATTTGATTTGATTTGTAAATACTATAACGTAGGCAAATCCTGTATCATTGAGGAAATTTACAGTTTATAAAGAGAGTATAGTTAGAATATCTTTTCATAATCGGTTCAAGCCCGGAAACCAATGTAAAACTTGCTGAATTTTTATGACATAGATTCTAAATAAAACTGCGTTAATCGGATAGAGCACAATGACTTCAAAGGATCTATGTAGTCGACACTATTCATTGGGCAAAAAAGAGTATTTCTGATGCAAGAGTTGCATTAATGTGGCTTTCAAAATCATTTCAGAATATGTGGAAAGTGGTTAATTAGTAGCAGTAACAACAGCAGCATGTTTGAGTGAAGTTCTCAGTAATCATTATATCAGATAAAGTGACAATAACATAATCAATATGAATTAGAAGCTAAATAACTGTAATGATTTAATTTCCCATTAGATTTATATTTTAAGATTATCCTAAACTTTTTCCCCCTCATACCTCCTTATTTAATCAAAGCTTAGTGGATATAAGTATATTTATCCCTTATTTTTAATAAATAAAAATGGAAAGAAAATTAAAAAAAAAAAAACAAAAGTACAATCACCTCTAAGCCCAAAGAAAAGTAAGTTGCTCAAACACATGGACTCAAATGCTACACTAAACTTTATGGATTAACAAACTGACCCCATATTTTCAGATTGTTGGTAACTACTAACTAGAGCTTTTAGAAATGAAAGCCATTGAAGGCCACTTTCAACATTGTTCATACACTTCTTCTGCTTCAAGAGATCACACTTCAGTATGAACCTAAGGCGTGAATTCGACTTCTTTTTGGTTATAAGAAATATGTACTATGTGGAGTTTATCCAACAATGTAATGCAACAACATGAGTATCACCCATATGAAATTCCGAGAATGGACTAATAATATATAGACATATGTATTTTTCTTTTTCTTTTTCTTTTTGTAAACAATAGCTCCATGAGCTTGGAAAAATAAAGAATGCAGCAAGTTTCTGTTCCTGGTCTTGGTTGATCACATAAAATACAACTTAAGAAATACAGGACTAATACCACCTACCAAGCAGTATTCAATCTTCTTTCTTCCCATGTTGAACCGCCAGCTTGAGAGGAGATAATGTATCAAGGAAGAAAAAGATAGGAATGGCCAGCCATTGTCATCTTCTTGCCTTTGAATCGCTTCTTGTGCTTTCTCTACTTTAAATGTTACGGCCTTTGACGAGCAAAACCCGGCTAAATGATGTAATTGAAGATGCAAACCAGAAACATTGAGAGGCAAGCTACATCAGTTTCCGGAAGAAAAAATCTCATATGTGCATAAAATGGCATAAAGAGGGCCATGAAATTTCCAAATGGAGTTAATGGGGGTTTCTATCCACTGATTATACTTATCTCCATTTCAATTTGATTAAAAACAAACATATTCTATATATATGTGCATATATGATTCTATCCTATCAAACAATCATACACATCTTCCAGATTGAACAGGAAAAGACTAGGGGGTAAATGATCATGGTACCTGAAGAAGCATTGAGGGAGCTGGAGCAGGTTCAGGAATGACATAACTTTTGGTTTTTCTTCCATTTAATGTAGTAACTGAAGGGCTGCTAGCTGTTGTTATGTCCCAAAAGCTTCGCTTTTTAGCTGTTGGGACAGGTGATCGAAAACGATGACTAGGGCCCTTCAACTCCCCTGTATTTGTTTCCTTGGGCCGCAAGCTAGACCTTGTTACTACCCCTGCCCTATTCACCCCTTCTGTTCCCCCTTTTTCCAATGGTATTTCACTCTTCCGCTTAAGCTCTCGAATAACATCATCCTTTTGCTTTAGCTGCAAAGCATGATCTTTCTTCATTTTCTCAATTTCTGCTTCTAATGTCTTCACGATTTGTTGAAGCTCTCTAACCCCTTCGGGTGCTACCTTTCTCTTAGATTCTGGTGTAAACCAATTCCCTTGTAAGAAAGATGATCTGGGTTTTCGTTTTTCATTTGGTTGAATAGTGGATGGAGGAGTTAAGAGAGAGGAAACTGAAGAGGGGGTTGGAGAATTTGCAGCCAAGGTTTGTGCTTCAAGTGTTAGTAGCCTCTGTTGTTGACGTGCCATTTGTACTCGCAACTCGCGATTCTCCTTCTGCAGTTCAAGTAATAGCTTGGCTTGATAGGTTCCAGAATCAGGTACTTGATGTGTTTCCACATTTGCCTCACCTTCCTGCAATTGTAGCAGTCACTAACAATATTTGAATCAAAAGATTCAGTTATCGCAACATGAAATGATTAGGCATAAATTTTTTAATGGTTAGGGAAAAAATATTTGAATTAATCTGTGGAGAAGATAAAAGCAATGCTATTTTTAAGTTTGAGAGGCTCAAGGAGCATTTGCTGTCATGACACTAGTAGCAGAAAAATAAGAAGCAATGTTTTGAAGAAAAGTCATGGTGATTATGAATAATTAAAAGTCAAGAGAATGAACCTTCATCCGGATCTCCTTAGCTCGATCAGCCCAATGCAGGGTGTTTTGAGTTTCACCAAAAGAGAGATTGCATGGACTAACATTTGCAATCATTACAGTGTTACATGATCCCCCTAATGAGTCCTTGAGAAGTTGAGTAAGCTTTGAGTTCCGGTATGGGATGTGCTTCTTACCCTCAACGAGGGCATTGATACAACTGCTCAGTGAAAGGAGTGACCGATTTATGTTGGCGCCCTCAAGTGATCGGAGTGTTCTCTGATCAGTTGCAAGTGCTCTTTCTGATCCAGCAAGATCTATGAGTGAAAGTTTACCCACTCTATTGACAATGTGCATAGAAGCATCTTGAACTCTATATTCAACTACAACCTGGATGGAGTTTTGAAAAAGGGAAAAAAATTAGCACTTAAAATACCTCAAGATTAAACAATAAAAAGGGACATAAAATCCATGGTCACCTGAAGAATAGCATGGGAGCGTGAAGAAGTTTCATTGACACGAGTTGGTTCAGTGGTTCGGTTTTGGTTCCCCCGTTGAAGCAATGCCATTACCTAGTACAACCAAGATGAAAATGTTTGTCTCATCACTCATTTGGTCAATCTTAAACTTCAGCAATCACAATATAGAAACAAAAAAAAAAAAAAAAAGTTTACCTCGTCTGTAGAGTAAGCTCTGTATTGCGTAAGTCCTGCTGCTACAATCCCCTATAATGCATTTGATTAACCGATTTACCATCAGATATCATTTCAGTCATTAAAAACCATACATGAATGTATGAGAAGAGTAATGAAAATCACTATTTTTACTTCTAGATCTAATTTAACAGTCTTCAAAACAAAAAAGTCTAATGTATTTCCATGCATGGTTCCACAAGACAACTAATCTTTAATGTTAGATATCAAAAGTAGAGAAGAATGTCCTCATAACCAATTAGGTTATTCAAATGATATTCACTGGAAGCAATGGTTTCTTTGTTCATAGGTCTTGCACTTCCTAGCATCACAAATACATTATAAGAAATTAGACATCTAGGGAACGGTTATAACAATAACCTTGTCGACAATGAGAGACTAGGTGATAATTTGGGAAAACAATGAGCAAAGTTCTAGCCATGTTGCAAGCTAAACCATTTGAAAGAAAATATTCAACTGTTAATTCACAGGAACAGACCTGTTTATCTTCTCTAAGGACCAATGGTCTTCCTGGGGAAAGCAAATCCCTGACAGTTTCATTGTAGACCTCAAGATAGGAGAGGTGAACTACATGGTTTCCGTCGCAGCTCCTCTGCCTAATTTTGGTGAAGAGATCCTTAATAGCCAATACCATCACCCCTGGATTCTCCATTGTACCCAGCATAGTATATGTTTTCCCAGCTCCCGTGGCACCATAGCAGAACACTGACCCGTTCCTTCCCTGCAGAACCGCTTCCACCAGCTCTGCGGTCCTGAAAAGTCCAATGACCAAGTTTCAGGTAACATCAGGCTTCTATTTCCTTCTTATTAGTATCCTCCATCTCATCAGCAACCAATTAAATGGGCTAGCGTAGCCAATTCGTATCTAACATATAGACAATTTTACAAAAATAAATAAATTCTACACATAACCAGTGCCATGTTTTCATACAAAATCACCAGAATGTTTTATACTTTTATGTAGCAAGTTCTAATTTTTGAATAAAATTAGGTACATAGATTCATAAAATTCAAATGTTTTCTTATCCCTATTGTCTTAGCTTATGCAATAGTTAAACACTTGACAAAGCATTTACAAACTATCAAAATGGTTTTACTTAATTGAAACTCACACAGGGATAGGATTAGCAAATGACAATTAAAACACAAATGTAAATTTAACTTTCCAGGAAACATTCATATCAAACTATGCATCTAAAGATCTGATCTTTTCTGCGGCAACAAAAACCCAACTGACAAATATATGCATAAAAATCATCATCAAGTATATAGAATGATTCAAAGCTAAACACTCACGTTGTGGAATAAACCTCTTGTTGAGTAGTGGTCTGGATGAAGCATCAAAAGTAAAATGCCGCCCACGAAGCCTCTTTAGTCTAAGATAATCATTCTCATTTGCAAACTCAGTCAAATAAACATCCCTTTTATTCACAATCCTCACACAACACCGTGAGCCAGCTTCCTTCTCCTTCTTGGCCATAGGCCTAAGCCTCACAAACACAAGAATTCGACTCCTACTCGCAACATTTTTCTCCGAAACAGCCTCCATTTTCTCCAATTCTTGCACATTCTTAACCCCATTTACTCCTTTAAACTCTGTTTCCACCACTGAACTCCCCATTGACAGCTTTCTTGCCGCGGTTGTTGTCACATTAGCCTTTCTCGGACAAGATGGAAAGCCAAGAATCCGATCCGGACCCATCACAAGATTCTCTTTGGCATCATCATCCATAGGCGGTTGAGGCAACACGAAGGATCTTGTAACTCTAGAACCTGGCGGCTTTGCCATTGTTGCTTGCATTGTGGACACTGAGTTCTCTTTCATCACATTTTGCAAAAACTTTAACCCTTTTGATTCTCTCTCTTCTCTTTGGAGCGTAGAGAATCTTTTTTCATCAGGATTTGGAGACTGGTTCCTGAAAGCTGATGAAGCTCTCTTTTGCTGCTCATATAAGAGAGTCAAAGCTTTCATTTTCTCTTTCAAGCCATGATGTGGGTTCCTTAGAGCAACATTCACGTGGGAAGAAGCATCTTCTTGATCTGATCTGTATCTCGTTCTTGTTCTTTGCTCATTTTCTTCTTCATTTACGACTTGAGACCGAGTTGACACAGGCATTCTGATATGCTATAATAATTTTCTCACTATCCGAACATACCCAGACGAAATTTTCCGTGATCCAGTTGAAGAAACCTCTCAAATTACAAGAAAATTGTAATCTTTTCTTGGAAAATGCAAGAAATTTCGGTGAAAAATCAACACAAGTAGAAGGAATTGCAAAAAGAGGGAAGATCAAGATCACAGTGAGTTGCTAATAATCTGAGCCGTTGATCTAATTTTTTAAATATTGTAACGGTCAAATTTTTGTCAGGAGGAAACAACAAACGGCTCAATATAAAGAAGCAATATAATTGGGGTCCGTTTAGTAATTTCTTATTCCACGAGACCTTTTTATAATCTTAATAATTAAAAGAATTAAAAAAATAATCTTCATAATTAAAAAGCAAATCCTTTTTCAAAAGCTTGGGGTGCATTATCGGGTGTAGATCAGCTGCATCATCTTCCCTATGTACATTACATCAATATTTATTTATTTCTCTTAATCTATTTTTAATGAATTACTGATTACATAATAAACACCCGGATCAGGAAATAATTTGAATTTCTGGGGCATTTTATGATAATAATCAAATTGCATTGAAGATTTGGGATGAAATTTTTAATAAGTGTTTGCGCCCTCAAATAACCATTTTACGATTGAGGGTGTGGGTATCATTATTTTACAATTTCAAACGGATAAGTGTTTGTAATTACATCATGAGTAGAGATGGCAACCAGATCCAGATCCGGATCCGCATGGATCCGGACGATCGGGTCTGGGATTAAAATATCAGGATCCGGGTCTTAAAAATTAGGACATGTGTGAATTCGGATCCAGATCCGGGATCGTACAGGTCCGGCCCGGATAGACACGGTCCGGAAAAAAATAATAAAAATTAAATATAATGAAAATACAGAATAATATGCATATATATAAAAAATATAATAGAATATAATTAAAAAATATAAAATAATTGAAATAAAACAAATAAAATTGACAAAATCTAAATATAAATATAAAATAATACAATTAAAAAAATAAAAAAAATAACCGGGTATCCGGATACGGACCGGATAGACCCGGGTCCGGACCCATGTATATTTACTCAGGTCCGGGATCGGACCCGGGGTCACGAAAATGCTTATGAATCTTGACTCGGGTCCGGATTTTACCATCCATAATCATGAGGTCTCCAATGATCGTGACTTGGTGGTGTAGGGTTCAGGATCTCACCTTGAGATTTTGAGTTCAAATCTAGGGAGTGCGTTTCTTGTATGAACCTAGGACCGTCGAGAGTTTTACTTGCTCCGCTTAAGCCCGGATTGATGGTTTGGCGACGAGATTTCCAACCATTAAAAAAAAAATTACATTATGAGTTTTTAATTAATTTTTTAAAAAATAAATGATTATACTCATTAGAAGTGAATGATGAACTGCATTTGAAATATAATACTCTTTTTCTTAGCTTCCAATTTTTCCTTAAATCAAATCTTTATTTTGAAGTCAATACTATAAGAATGATTGTGTGTGTTAAGGTGAATTGAACTTTAACACCTCACACTGAATAAATCAAAGCCAAGATATGATCAATTCTAATTGTGCCTTTCAAAAATTTAATATATGTGCATTTCTTTCTTAATTAAAGGGGATAATAAAATATAAATGTGTATAATTCAATTCTATATTTATAATTATTATATCAATTCTTAATAAATGTGTTACTACTTATTTTTATTTTGAAATATGCAGAGAATTTTAAAATCATTTATATTTCAAAGAAAAACATAACTTGAGACCCGGTTTATATGGAGGAGCTCTAGAACTAAGAGGGGGAAAATTAGATAAAATTTATGAAAATCAATTTAAACATAATAAATCTTTTAATTTCCTTCCATATTTCATCAAACTTTGAATATGTAGTAAATTAGATATCTCCAAGGGGGGCGTGGCTTGGTGGTGTATGTCTTAATATCTCACATTGAGGTCATGAGTTCGAATTCAGGGGGTGCTTTTCTTGTAAGAGTCCGATTGCATGCTCCGTTTCAACCCGGAAAGGATAATTTGACGGCGTGATTCCAGCGATTAAAAAAAATTTATAGTAAATTAGATTCCTCCCGTTCAATTAATAACATGTTCACAACAATGTAATAATTTTATACTTCCCTTAAATCACATTATAGTGGTTTCTAGAGATATATATACTGCAAGAATCACACACAAATTAATGATATTTGCATATTTGAATAATATGTGAATGAGAAATTGTGATAATGTGAAAAGCATGTCATCTCATTTATAGATATATAATATTTTTGGGAGGAGGTATTAGCTATGTTTTCAATTATATCTGAAGGGGCATTAGATAAATGTATATTTTAATATGATTTAATTCTTTTTTTAGTGACTAAACAACATAATGTCATGGAAAATGCAATTTAATTGGATATTTTGAATACCCAATCATTTTTAAAAATATATTACCAAAATTCGATCAATTATAGATTTTATTATCGGATATATCCGATATCCAATTATTATTATTTAGATATTTTGGATATTTAGGTTGTTTTGAATATCCTATATTTCAGTAAGATTTAGATGTGAATAATTATAATACATTTTTTTTTAATCACGATTAGATATCATATATTGGATGTAGGTTTTCGTTTCGATCATTTTGAAATTTTCAAATACTCATTTCGTTACCATAAAAGTTTTTAAAATCGGATCGATAATTTAAAAGGTTTAATAGATTATTGTTTCGACTAGTTAAACCATTCCGACATAATTACTGACATCATAAATAATATTGATTAATTACGAATTAAAAAAAAAATTAAAAAAAAATATAAAATTACACAATTCATATAAAAAAAAATTAAAGAATAACAAACTGTTTTGTTGACCCAACCGTCAACGAAGAATAACAATTGGATCAACATGGGAAATTACCAAACTAACACCAGCCCAATCTGTATAATCATCCACTGTCCCATCATCAAATGATTAATACAACAGAAAAACAATCATCCGCCGTTAAACCCAATGTATAATTATCATGATCAACAATCAGCGGATAAAATTTGAATCCATGAAAATACAAAAAAGAATAAAAATAAAAATGAAAAACAGATCTGGCGATTTGAAAGCCGAACATTAAGGAATGAATGAAATAGATAATATAAGCCATGGATATGGCAAAGAATGTTCCCAAAAAATCAATAAATAATCTGAGACAAGACGAGAGAGACGGAGAGCTGAGACGTCAAACGAGAGAGAGAGGCAGAGAGCTGACTACAAAATCACGCTGTTTCATTTAGAAATTTAAAAAAATATGATAAAATTGGATTTCACTGATTCATCGGTTTTAATCGATTTTTAATAAATTTTTGAACCCCAATTTTCAAGTATTATTGAATTAGATATATGACCGGTTCTTGATTCGACATCAAATCGGCTAGTCTATTCTGATCCGGTTTTAAAAGTATTGGTTACCATCCTTTTAAGCATCACGAAATCATATATAGAATGAATTAGTAGAATATTGCATCACATGTAATTAATTACCTGATTTTACATGGGGGGTTGCACCAAGTTGATTGGACTAAATTCTCCATTCCAACTTTACATAATTAAAAAGTTTAACCATCAAATTGATGCCTCGGCTCAGCGTACCAAGTGCTAGTAGTTGCAAATGCAAAACACTCCACATGGGCCACTTGGAATTTGAAGTCCAATACTATTCATATCTTCAAGGTGAGGACATTAAGTTGTTCAAAACTTGATTCTCAGATTATCGGTTCGAATCCATGTATTTTTCTACAAATTTAGGACAACCAGATATTTTACATACTTCGCTTAAGATCGGATCAGATGGTTTGACGGTGGGATTTCCAACGTTTCATATATAATAATAATAATAAAGCAGTGTTGTTTATCATAAAGTAATATTTTTTTATTACCTGAAAATTCTTCAATAAAGTAACGTTGTTTTATTGTTATGCGGACGATAAAATTTTCGTATTCACACACTCACAAAGTGGTTCTTTACTCCAAAATATAAGAGTGTCGAAGTAATAAAATAACATGATACATCCAAGGTCGATCCACAATGAATAGATTTAGTAAAATAAAATAACAATTCGAGTAATAAAATAAAAAAATGCTAAATTGATTGAAGTGGTGAACAATTTTGAAATTGAAATGCAACAATAAATTAAAATACTATGGCTATAAGATCCACTCTTAAAATTTCAAATATAGAGAAATCTTATTTTTTATAATATATAAATTGTTATTATTACCTAGTTAATTTATTTCAGGATTTAATTATGTCAAAACATATAAAACCACTCCCATAAAGATGGTGATATGGTTTATCTATTACTAGTCGAAATAGGTACTCAATTATGTCATAATATATAAGATCACTCATAAAGGTGGTGATACGATTTTGTCGATAATTAGTCCAGATTTAAATTACCCTCTCATATAATATGTGATGAAGTATTAACTGTGTCAACCAATAAGAAACTATTTACAGCGAATCAAGACACCACAAATACAAAAGAAAATTAAATATTAGTTTTCAGATTACAATTTATATGTTATAACATAAATAAAATTAATTTATATTATCATATTAAGAGTTTTACCATTCACCCCAACATAATGTAATTAGCTACTCATACTTAAATAAAAATATATATAATTTTATTAAAAAAAGAAAAAGAAATTACAACAAATAGAATGCAACACAATATATTTTCAACAAAATTCTCAAAAGAACTATGAAGAAAACATGAAAAAAAAATGAGGCATTCAACACCTTTTCAGCTTCTCAAATATAAGTTGTAATTTGCAATTTTGAGAAACATGCAATAGTTTGCATGTGAAAGAGGGGTCTTTCTAAATTTTTTTCCTTCTTGTCATTTTGTCATTTTATATATCCCATATCCGTTAAGCTTCCAAAACAGTATTTTACCTAAATAAGAAATAAAAATCACAATAAAAATATATAAACACTACAAGAATTATGGCTTTTAGCGTCCAACTATTTAGCGTCGAATGTGTTTGCGACGCTAAAAGTGATATTTAGCGTCGAAAATCATTTTCGACGCTATATGTCAAACATTTAGCGACGGAATAAATTTTCGACGCAGAATATTAATGTTTTAGCGTCGAAAACTATATTCGACGCTAAATACAGAACTTTAGCGTCGAATAGTATTCGACGCTGAATAATTATATTATTGCAATAATTTTTGGCGCCAAATATTACACTTTTAGCGTCGCAAAAAACGTGTCGACGCCAAAAATATACTTTTAGCGTCGAACAAATATAGTCGCTAAAGGTTTATAAAGTTTCCACCGACAAACACCTGACTCTTTCGCGTCTAAATTAAATTCGACGCTAAAAGTATAATTTTAGCGTCGAAAAAACCTTTTCGACGCTAAAAACGTACACAATTAGCGTCGATTATGTATAGTCGACGCCAAAAATAATACTTTTAGCGTCGAAAATATTTTCGACGCTGAATAGTTATGAAATTTCCACCGACAGATCCTTGATTCTTTCGCGTCTAAATTAAATTCGACGCTAAATAGCAACAATTAGCGTCGACATAACGTATTCGACGCTAAAAACTGTAACATTTAGCGTCGAATTTCCGTATTCGACGCTAAAGATAGATTAAAATGCAGAAGGTCACCAACCCTTCTCCCCCTCTGTTTTTTCTCTCATTCTCTTCATTTTCATCCTCTGAAATCTCAGAATTTCTCCTCTACATCCTCACATCTCTCCTAAAAATTTTCAATAAAATTGTAATCAATTTCCGATAAGGTAATTCTTGTTTCATATTTCTTTATTATTTTCAATTTTTATGATTATATATGTTTTTTATATGCTGTTTGTTAGTGATTTATGATTCATATATGTAGAGTAAGTATATTAATTAATAAAATATAAATTTTTTGTAAACTATTTAATTTATCAACCAAATATATATATATATATATATATATATATATATATATATATATATATATATATGCTTAAATTAAGTATTACTGAATTAGTAATGTTGATTACTGTAAAATGATATCTAATGATTATATTATTATATTTAGGTATTCTGCTGAAATGGATAGAAATTGGATGAGCTCTCTGGATAGATTGAGTGTTGAATATCGTAATGGAGTGTCTGAGTTTATGGAAGTCGCAAAGCAACACATTGATGCAGAAGGTCGTGTTCGTTGTCCATGTGCAAATTGTTTGAATAGGAAAAGGAAGCGGTTAGATGAAGTTCATATTCATTTATACATGCCAGGAATATCACCAACTTACCGTACGTGGATTTATCACGGTGAGCAGTATAATTCTCAGTCACGGTTTTATGATGTCGGTGAAGGGAGTAGTAGTTACAATCAACCTGCAAACGATGAGATCGCCGATATTTTGCATGACTTACAAGGTCCACAACTTGGTCATAGTGTTAGTGGCGACATGCCAGTGTTAAGTGGAAATGATCAAAATTTATTTAGTGAACTACTTGATGAGGCAAAAAAAATTCCATTCGAAGGTGCTGGAATGTCGATCTTGAATTTCGTTGTGAAATTATTACACATTAAAGTGATCAACAGAATGACCAACAAAAGTATCGATATGATGTTAGAGTTACTGGCCCAAATGTTACCGGTTGGAAGCGAATTGCCTAAGTCGTACTACGAGGCAAAGAAAATGTTGCGTGATCTGGGAATGGGGTATGAATCCATTCATGCTTGTAAGTTTGATTGTGTATTATTTCGTGCCGAGTATGAATCACTTGAACATTGTCCGATATGTGGTGAAAGTCGGTACAAAGTCCGTGGTATGGGGAAGAAAGTGCCTCAAAATATATTGCGATATTTCCCTTTAACGCCCAGGCTGCAGAGATTGTTCATGTCACGACACACAGCGACTGATATGATGTGGCATCATGAAAAGAGGATCGGTGCGGAGGGCATACTTAGACATCCTGCGGACGGAACCGAATGGAAGGAATTTGATGACATGTACCCTCGTTTCGCAGAGGACCCCCGTAATGTCAGGTTAGGTATTGCCTCTGATGGTTTTAACCCATTTGGGAATATGTACAACTCTTATAGCATCTGGCCCGTTATTGTCATTCCATATAACTTACCTCCATGGAAATGTATGAAGGATCCGTTCATGTTTATGTCATTGCTTATCCCTGGTCCACGTTCACCTGGTAAAGATATAAATATTTACTTGAGACCATTGATCGAGGAGTTACAAACATTATGGAATGTGGGTGTGCATACCTATGATGCAGCTTCAGATCAGTATTTTCAGATGCATGCCGCATTATTATGGACCATTAATGATTTTCCAGCCTATGGTTCATTATCTGGATGGAGCACTAAGGGATACATGGCATGTCCAGTTTGTGCGGATCATACACCTTCGCAACGATTACGGAATAAAATCGGATACACGGGCCACAAGAGATTTCTTGAGTCGAGTCATCCTTGGCGGAGGAGTAAATTATTTAACGGGCAACATGAACCTCAGAGTAAGCCCAATCGATTGTCTGCATTTGACATACTTTGCCAACATCAACATCTGAAAGACAGCACACCAGGTAAACATCCTAATAATAGAGATAAAAATCGAAAACGGTTACCTGAAGAGTTGAATTGGACAGGAAAAAGTATTTTCTTTGAGTTAGAATATTGGGGGACTCTGAGTTTGCGACATAATTTGGATGTAATGCATATAGAGAAAAATATTTGTGAGAGTTTAGTGGGTACACTATTCAATATTCCGGGTAAGACAAAAGACACTGTAAATGCTAGATTGGACCTACAAGATCTTAGAATTCGCAGTGAATTGCATTTACAAGACTCCTCTCGAGGTTTTATTAAGCCTCCTGCTAGTTATGTGCTCAATCAATCGGAGAGAAAATCATTCTGTGATTGGCTGAAAATGGTTAAATTCCCTGATAATTATGCATCCAATATTGGGCGTTGGGTCAGAGATGATACAATAACGGGATTAAAGAGTCACGATTGTCATGTGCTGCTCGAGATTCTCCTTCCTGTTGGCATTCGACCTTATCTCCCCCGAATGTATGTGACGCCGTACTTGATCTATGTGGCTTCTTTAAACAATTGTGTCAGAGGACATTAAGCACATCTGTTATTGACGACCTTGAGCAAGGAATCGTGATAATCCTATGCAAGCTGGAGCGAATTTTGCCACCCGCTTTCTTTGATGTCATGGTACATCTGGCTGTGCATTTACCGGATGAAGCTAGAAAGGGAGGTCCTGTCCATTACAGATGGATGTATCCCATTGAGAGGTATTATATATATATATATATATATAATATATATATATATATATATATATATATATATATATATATATATATGCTTAAATTAAGTATTACTGAATTAGTAATGTTGATTACTGTAAAATGATATCTAATGATTATATTATTATATTTAGGTATTCTGCTGAAATGGATAGAAATTGGATGAGCTCTCTGGATAGATTGAGTGTTGAATATCGTAATGGAGTGTCTGAGTTTATGGAAGTCGCAAAGCAACACATTGATGCAGAAGGTCGTGTTCGTTGTCCATGTGCAAATTGTTTGAATAGGAAAAGGAAGCGGTTAGATGAAGTTCATATTCATTTATACATGCCAGGAATATCACCAACTTACCGTACGTGGATTTATCACGGTGAGCAGTATAATTCTCAGTCACGGTTTTATGATGTCGGTGAAGGGAGTAGTAGTTACAATCAACCTGCAAACGATGAGATCGCCGATATTTTGCATGACTTACAAGGTCCACAACTTGGTCATAGTGTTAGTGGCGACATGCCAGTGTTAAGTGGAAATGATCAAAATTTATTTAGTGAACTACTTGATGAGGCAAAAAAAATTCCATTCGAAGGTGCTGGAATGTCGATCTTGAATTTCGTTGTGAAATTATTACACATTAAAGTGATCAACAGAATGACCAACAAAAGTATCGATATGATGTTAGAGTTACTGGCCCAAATGTTACCGGTTGGAAGCGAATTGCCTAAGTCGTACTACGAGGCAAAGAAAATGTTGCGTGATCTGGGAATGGGGTATGAATCCATTCATGCTTGTAAGTTTGATTGTGTATTATTTCGTGCCGAGTATGAATCACTTGAACATTGTCCGATATGTGGTGAAAGTCGGTACAAAGTCCGTGGTATGGGGAAGAAAGTGCCTCAAAATATATTGCGATATTTCCCTTTAACGCCCAGGCTGCAGAGATTGTTCATGTCACGACACACAGCGACTGATATGATGTGGCATCATGAAAAGAGGATCGGTGCGGAGGGCATACTTAGACATCCTGCGGACGGAACCGAATGGAAGGAATTTGATGACATGTACCCTCGTTTCGCAGAGGACCCC
This sequence comes from Zanthoxylum bungeanum, assembly GCA_019454045.1. Lineage (NCBI taxonomy): Eukaryota > Viridiplantae > Streptophyta > Magnoliopsida > Sapindales > Rutaceae > Zanthoxylum > Zanthoxylum bungeanum. The sequence goes on along the minus strand of SKCR01007430.1, from coordinate 21,742 downwards.
CGTAATGTCAGGTTAGGTATTGCCTCTGATGGTTTTAACCCATTTGGGAATATGTACAACTCTTATAGCATCTGGCCCGTTATTGTCATTCCATATAACTTACCTCCATGGAAATGTATGAAGGATCCGTTCATGTTTATGTCATTGCTTATCCCTGGTCCACGTTCACCTGGTAAAGATATAAATATTTACTTGAGACCATTGATCGAGGAGTTACAAACATTATGGAATGTGGGTGTGCATACCTATGATGCAGCTTCAGATCAGTATTTTCAGATGCATGCCGCATTATTATGGACCATTAATGATTTTCCAGCCTATGGTTCATTATCTGGATGGAGCACTAAGGGATACATGGCATGTCCAGTTTGTGCGGATCATACACCTTCGCAACGATTACGGAATAAAATCGGATACACGGGCCACAAGAGATTTCTTGAGTCGAGTCATCCTTGGCGGAGGAGTAAATTATTTAACGGGCAACATGAACCTCAGAGTAAGCCCAATCGATTGTCTGCATTTGACATACTTTGCCAACATCAACATCTGAAAGACAGCACACCAGGTAAACATCCTAATAATAGAGATAAAAATCGAAAACGGTTACCTGAAGAGTTGAATTGGACAGGAAAAAGTATTTTCTTTGAGTTAGAATATTGGGGGACTCTGAGTTTGCGACATAATTTGGATGTAATGCATATAGAGAAAAATATTTGTGAGAGTTTAGTGGGTACACTATTCAATATTCCGGGTAAGACAAAAGACACTGTAAATGCTAGATTGGACCTACAAGATCTTAGAATTCGCAGTGAATTGCATTTACAAGACTCCTCTCGAGGTTTTATTAAGCCTCCTGCTAGTTATGTGCTCAATCAATCGGAGAGAAAATCATTCTGTGATTGGCTGAAAATGGTTAAATTCCCTGATAATTATGCATCCAATATTGGGCGTTGGGTCAGAGATGATACAATAACGGGATTAAAGAGTCACGATTGTCATGTGCTGCTCGAGATTCTCCTTCCTGTTGGCATTCGACCTTATCTCCCCCGAATGTATGTGACGCCGTACTTGATCTATGTGGCTTCTTTAAACAATTGTGTCAGAGGACATTAAGCACATCTGTTATTGACGACCTTGAGCAAGGAATCGTGATAATCCTATGCAAGCTGGAGCGAATTTTGCCACCCGCTTTCTTTGATGTCATGGTACATCTGGCTGTGCATTTACCGGATGAAGCTAGAAAGGGAGGTCCTGTCCATTACAGATGGATGTATCCCATTGAGAGGTATTATATATATATATATATATATATATATATATATATATATATATATATACACAGTTTTATATAAGAAAATTTGTAACCGTTTTTTTGTGCATAGAATTTAGTGTTAATGCAAACTTGTTGTCATATCTGCAGAGCTTTGGGAGATTACAAACAATATGTCAAAAACAAGGCACGACCTGAAGGTTCAATAGCTGAAGCTGTTATAATAAATGAAGCAATAACATTTTGTTCGATGTACATGCAGAATATTGAAACTCATTTCAATCGTCGGCCACGAAATTATGATGGAGATGCAAGTAATAGCCAAGAGATCACAGTGTTCCGTCAAAATTACAGACCATTTGGGGCAGTAGGTGTCAAATTACTAACCCGTCAGGAAGTTCAACGTGCGCATTGGTTTATATTGAGTAATTGTGATGAAGTGCAACCATATTTAATGTAAGTTTTTCTGGTGCATCATTACTGAATTTTTTCCATACATTAACCGTGATAATTTATTGTAGGCAACATCTAATAATGCTACAAATTGCTGGTGACCATAATGTTGATGAAACCCACAAAAAAGAATTTCCTAAATGGTTTGAGACAACTGTAAGTTATAATATTTTATATTTATTTTGATCCTAACATTAGACATTTCAGTTTGTTATATTAACACATATATTTCATTGTCAGATTATTAATCAAGTGGAAAATGGTCAATTGGACTCGCAATCCTCGTTGGTTTCTTTGGCTTATGGGCCTCAAATGCAGGCGTATGAGTACAGTGGATGTATTGTCAACGGAGTTAGATTTCATACCGAACAGCGAGATGTTAATCATGTGACTCAAAATTCTGGAATTTTAGTCCAAGGAGAACACGGCTCAGATGTAATTGACTTCTACGGCGTATTGCAATCGGTCATTGAGTTCATATATCGACCCAGACGACATACTGTGCTATTCCAATGTAAGTGGTTTGACACTAATGCCAGAAAGAGGAGAATTCAAGTTAGTAATCATCTCACGTCAATTAATGTTCAACGTTGTTGGTACAAGAATGATCCATATGTCTTAAATTTCCCGGAAAAAACCCAAAATTTTTAATAAACCGCCAATTTTTTAGCGTCGAAATATGGACGCTAAAATGAATTTATTTCGACGCTAAAGGTGATATTAGCGTCGAATGTTGTTATTCGACGCTAAATATGAAAAATTTAATTTCCGGGAAAATAACCCTAAATTTTAAATGACCGCCTAATTATTAGCGTCGAATTTTTCGACGCTAAAAGACTGTAAATTCGACGCTAAATGTCGTCCAAATCCCTAAAACCAGATACCTCTTCTCTTCTGCGCAAACGACCCAAATTCGCCCAACCTTGCATTTCTCCTGCAATTCTCGGCTTATACTCATTGCAAGCAACAATTTAAGGTGAGTCTCACTTTTTGATTTTTATTTGATGCTTGATGATGATGAATGTTGATGATGATGAATGATGATGATTATTGTTGATGATGAATGATGATGATTATTGTTGATGATGCTTGTTGATGATGAATGATTATGATTATGTTTATGATGATGCTTGTTGTTGATGGTTGTTGATGACAATGATTGTTGTTGATGATTGTTGATGATTTTGTTGATGATTATTGTTGATGGTTGATGATGATTTTGTCGAAATTAGAGGGACGAATATGATATTGAATGAAGGATGATGATCGACGAATTAAAGGGACGGGGACGGCAGAATTCTGGGCAGAACAGCAGCCTGTTCTGCCCAGAATTCTGGGCAGAACAGGCAGCCCCCGATGGTTTTCCGTTTAACTTCGTCGTCCATTTAGTACAGTATGTGTTTTGGAATTCGAAACTTCGTATAGTATAGTATGTGTTTTGGAATGTTTGTATGTGTTTTGGAATTCGAAAGTTCATATAGTATATATAGTATGTGTTTTGGAATGTTTGTATGTGTTTTGGAATTCGAAAGTTCATATAGTATATATAGTATGTGTTTTGGAATGTTTGTATGTGTTTTGGAATTCGAAAGTTACGAAAGTGAGCATTCGATGTGATAAGCGCTTTTGTTAAGTTGTATTGACTTGTATGGATATGTATGTATATGTATAAGAACTTTGGAATTTGATGACGCTAATGCGACGGGTTTTGCAGATGGCACCGGGCAATCGCAAACGGGCTACCGCGACTCCATCTACATCAACAAGGGCAACTGGCCCTGGTGATTTCTCTGCTAGCACAGGTGAGTCCAGTACAGTGAAGGGTCGAGGACGCACCCGTGGCCTGGGGTTGGCTAAGTACGTTAAGACTCACGGCCGTATTCGAATACAGATATCAGAGGATAGACACACTCAAGTCGGACAACATAATTCAGCGTTTAATACAGCCATAGGAGCTACAGCTCGATATGAAGCTCCCCAAAACTACGTATCTTGGAGAAAGATACCGTGGGAGACAAAAATGAACCAGCTATTCCCTTCGCTACTTGTAAGTTTTCGATATTGTTTGTTATTTAACATTTTTATTTGATACTTATTTTTACTCGAATTTTCATGTAGGAATGGTTCGAGTTCGATCTGACCCAAGTGAATGTCCAACAATATATTGACTACCACATGGGGAAAAGTTATAAAGATTATAGAACAAAAGTCATGAAACCAATATTCGACGAACATGGACCTTCAAATGCTCCACAACACAAGCCTGATTTTATAGAGGAACAAGATTGGACATTCTTATGTGAGATTTGGTCTAGCAAAAAACACGAGGTAAATTTTGAAATAAACAGAAATTTATAATTGTCTTTGTTTTCGGTACTTACAGTGTTGGTGAATACAGGATAAATGTCACGCAAATGCGGAAAATCGAAGTCACTTGCGTTTTAACCACCGTGCAGGTTCGAAGCCATTTATCCAACATCGTGCCGAACATTCTGAGGTAAATATATCCTAACATAAAATTTAACAGTTAATTGTTTTTACTATCTGGAATAATATTGAATTTATTTTATGTTTATAACAGAGTAACACAGGTGAGGTGCAATCATTTCCAGATTTTTTCCGTGTGACGCATTACAATGACAAGAAGAAATGGATAAATGAAGAAGCCGAACGCTGCTATGTAAGTTTCAGTTTTTAAAATAAAATAATTAATATTATATATGTTAAATTTTTTTCTCAAATTCTAATATTAACTTATTTTTTGAAACAGAACGAAATGACGGAACTCCAACATCAAACTCAGGAAACAGGGACCGACCCCATACCAGATGAGCAGCTGTCGCAAATGGTTTTCAAGAATCAGACAGCTTACAACGTTGGTCTTGGCACTCGTAAGAAGCCAACGTCATCTGCACGCAATAATGGTAATTCGGACAATGTCTCTCTTCGAGACGAGTTAGTCACCACCAAGACGAGCTGCAGCAGGTCACGGTGGACCACGAGAAGAAGATGGAGCAGTTGGAACAGCAACTGCTGGCTTTCCGTCAGATGTTCGAGGCCTCAATGAGTCATGGTGCATCGGGCTCGAGCGTCCCCCCATCACAGTAGTAATTAATTTTATATTTAGTTTTGTATAAACATTTTGAACAAATAGATTTAATATAATATTTCTTTTTTCTAAAACAAATTTCAATATAATATTTCGTCATTAATTACATTTTTTTTCAACTAAATTAAATATTTTAGACCAAAAAATAAGTAAATTACTAATTTTTAAAAAAATAAATTATTTACTTTTAGCGTCGAATATTTCGACGCTAATAGTATACAAAATGGCCGCTGTAAGCGTACATATATTTCTTTTTAATATATGTTAGCGTCGACTATTTTCGACGCTAAAGGTGACTTTTAGCGTCGACAAATATCGACGCTAATAGTAAAAAACATGATCGCTATAAGCTTACATATAATACTTTTTTAATATACTTTAGCGTCGAAACCTTTCGACGCTAAAAGTTTGAATTTTTGCGTCGATATATTTCGTCGCCAAATATACAATATAGCGTCGAAAATTTTACTTTAGCGTCGAAATCAATTGGACGCAGAATACTGTTTTTTAGCGTCGCATTTAATTATTTCGACGCTAAAAGTGGTTTTCGTCGACATTTTATCGTCCATTTTTTGCGTCTAATTTTTTCGACGCTAAATATAATTTGCGTCGAAATTGTCACTTATGGCGTCGAAATAATTCGACGCTAAATGGTCTAATTCTTGTAGTGAAAATTTAATTTAATTATTATTTCACAAATATGATTGATGAATACCTGAACCGATATATATATATACAGAATTCGGAAAGCCAGAGAAAATGACAAGTTGTTTGTAATTTTTGAAAAAGATCGTGTGAATTTATAACATAAAAATTATAAATAAACTTTCCATAATCTTCAAGATTGTAATAAATAACAAAATAAAATTCATATTAAAAAAAAAAGAGAGAGATTCACATATGACTTTATTAATTAATTAACCAATAATCATTACCCAAATAAAAAATTAACAAAATATCCATAATAAACAATTCAAGTAGAGAGTTATTAAACAGAAACAAACTACAACTACGTAAACGCAGCAAAATAAAACTAATAGAAGATAAACCCTAACATAATAATAATAGTTGCAGAAGCAATGGCAGGCCTTGCAATGGCAGCAGCATCATTATTATTTGACGGCGGCGGGGGCATGGTGGTGGTGGTCTGGTTTTGAAAATGAGAAGGACTTGTTGTGTCCAAAACTTTGATGATCATCTTAAGCCCTCGCTGACAGTGTCCAGAAACTCCACTAATGAAGTAGAACAAGCCCGGCTTTGTCAAATTGTACACAGTGTTTTCATTGTTGGAGTAGAACAATGGACGCGTTGATCGGCATTTCTTGTATTCCTCTTCACTCACTGCCATTACTGAGTCTTTCTTGTACTTGAACTCTGAAAAGTGAAAACCCATCATCAATCATATACAATTTAATTAAATAAAATATAAACATGCTTGATGAAAGGTCTTTGTATGTATATATATTGATGAAATAGAATAAATTATGGGATCGGCTAAGTAATATTTCAAATTAATGTAAGGAAAAAATGAAGATATGATGAGGATGAACTAATTAAGTGGCTTACGGAGAGTGTCACCGATCTTGAACCTATGGCTAGATGCCCATTTGTTGTACATTTGGTCACCTTCCTTAGCTTTGGGTACAGCCCAGCCATTATCATCAACATTAACTTCAAATTCAGTGCAAGTCACAGTGTATAAATGGAGAAAAATAGTGAATAAAATGAAGATAAGAGGAAGTTGAAAAAGAGAAGCCATGGTTATTAATTAATTGGACTCACTTTTGATTTTGATTTTGATTTTGATTTTGTTATTGTGTTTGCCCTTGCTTGGGAGATAATATATAAATATTAAAGATTTAAGCTTTTTGTGCTCAAGAAAGTTGTTATGGGGAGAAATATTAGGAGAGAGATGAGGAGTTAGTGGTTTTATTGGAAGTAACCGTTTAGTCGTGAGAGCTATCCTTAATTGACTTGGCATTACTTATTTTATTTATATATATATATATATATATTTATATATTTATATATATATTTACATATTTATATTGTTTTGAGTCAATATTAGGTCAGCTTGCATTGCATGCAACATGAAACACTTTTGGGTTATTCATATTTCATATATATGCTCAAATCAAAGTATCATTATCTGTTAGAATACAGATATATGTGAGTAAACATATGACTTTCTTTTGATGTGATGTCCGTAGATATCTGGACGATACTATAAGTATATTTATGTAAAAAAAATGAATGAGCTCGTAGCCACTTAAATTTATGTCCAATAATTCTCATGTTGAAATCATGAGTTTGAGTCTCCTTAATTCAAAAAACTATATTATATAGATATATTCACGATAGATACGATTTTTATTTTTAAAAAAATAAAGGTTCTTATAAGTGTTTAGTTATTAGGGTTAGGAATTAAAATCATATCGTTTAACTTTTGTTTATCTGACACATGAGTGAGATATTGTGCTAGATTACATAGTATTCCAGAAAACACTTTGAAAAATAAAGGAGTAATTTTTTCTTTTAAATCTATTTTTGAGAATTAAGTTTAACCTTAATATAGTTCTACATATATATTCACATATATTACATAAACCCAAAATTATCATTAATTAATCAATTAAGAAATAAGATCATTGTCTCCGCTTAAGCCCGGAAGTAGTGGTTTAACGTTGAGATTTCTAACGATTTCAAAAAAATTAAAAAATAAAAAATCATTGTGATTATGCTTTACCTAATTTTCACTTTGAGATTTTGTAGTTCATTAGAGAAAAAAAAATTATAAAAAAAAAATAGCCCATTGATTACACAATGTTGATGTTTTTTGGTGAAATGATTTTATTCTTTAATTTATTTGATATTTTTCATTTTTCATTTTTATAGAGATACTATAATTGAATGATTCTTTATCATCATTAGATTATAATGAGCCGCCAATTAAGCCATATAAAGATAATTTTTGGATACATTATCTCTTTTAATCCTAACCAGTGGTTGTCTTCTCTTTCCTCCCACATCATTATGCTTTATAATATAGATTAATGTGGGTAAGTGAAATTTATGTCTATTTTAGTCATTTTAATTCTTACAACAGTTTAACATCAAAATTTACCAAATACTTAAAATAATTTTTAACTCTCAATTTTTTTTACCAGATTCTGAACAGAACTAACAATTATATAAGATTGGCGGGGTGTGTGATTTTGTTGTTGATTTGGGCCTTAAGCACATGCTTAAAAGCTGGTTCTGGGCTTGTAAGTGTTACCAGTTAGTCCTTATTATGCCGTCTCTGGGCTTATTCTGTTGCTGGTTGGGCCCTTAAGCCCATACCGCTGGAGTCATTCAGTTTGCATATTGAGAATGAGACCCCATTATTTTTTATTTTTACAATATTATATTTGATCGAAATACTGAAAACTCCATACATACAATCAATATCTAATCCATCTATCTATATACTACTATAAAACAAAACTCAATAGAGCTCTCTCATTGATTCTAGGGGTGAGCAAAATCGGTTTAGGTTCGGAACCTATCCGGAAAAAATCGGTTCATAATTAAATGGAATCGGAACCTACTCAATTAAATATGATACCCTATTATTCGGTTCCAATTCGGTTCCGGTCCAGTTCTGAATTACTCTATTTTAAAATATTTTAATGAAAATTACATTTCGATACGAGTCCGTATTATAGGTTGCTTTATTGAGATGTAAATTTTAAAATAATTATTTTTGTGCTATTTAAATAGATAATAGATGAATTGAAGGAAGATATCAAACTGGTTCTTGACGTTGCTCTTCTATGCATATGAGGTACGCTTACACCATTCCATTTTTCTCATCCTCTTATTTTTCATCTCAAAATAATTATTTTCGGAACTATGATGTATAATTAGTTTATAGTTGATGATAATCATGTGTAAGTTTATGAATAACAATGTTTATTTTCCTTGTTACTTTGTATAAATACTATTTATATGTTTTCAAGGTCTATTAAATATTTCATTAGACTCATTGGATGTTTTTTTTTTTTTTTTTTTGAATTACAATTCTACAGATATATAATTTGAAATCTACTGGGATATTCAATACATACAATTATCGCACACTCAGACATCTACGTCTACTAAGATATCTACTCTCACTCAAATAATCGGGGAGAAAACTACTCCAAAATCCCAATTTTTGGGATTAGAGACAAGAGTCCCAGCTGCTGGGACTCGAACACATGTTCTCCCTCAAAAGGGAGAACGAGGGAGAACATGTGTTACCACTGGGCCATGAGCGAAGAGACTAATTTGAAATATTATTATCAAGTTTATTTGATGAGAAATCTACAAATCATAAATAACACGTGCATCGCACGGGCTACCAGTTAGTTTCTATATAAAAGCCGAGGAAAATAATGTTCTCTCATGCTTCCTAAAAAAAAAATGAAGAGCTCTCTTTATTTAGGGGAAAACTATTAAATTGCTACGAGTTAATGAACCAAACAATTATATAATGAATAAATATGAAGAAAAATTTCAAACTTTGCTATAAGACTATTATATAATTGTGTAAATCAACATGCAACGTCTTCACAATAATAAATAGATGAAAATTGCCAAATAATTAATAAATATATTTATTAAAGTTAACGCGCCCATCGCACGGGCTCCCGACTAGTAATATATATACAAGTCGAAAAATTGCTACTCTCTTCTGCATCATACAAAAATTTGAGTCTCTCATTAATTTGAGGAAACAAATTCAATGTTGCCACTGAATGGTCTTTAATGAATCATAACAATATTAACTTTCTACATATAAACATGTAAAATTAGTGGTTGTAATTTGAGGAAAAAATTCAATATTGCCACCAAATAATCTTTAATGAATCATAACAATCTAAACTCTCGACATTTGAACATGTAAAATCGGTTGATGTTTTAATTATTTTTTGATGTTATAGGGGCTTCTTTTTTTCATCTTTTTATATTCTCTCATAAATATATATATATATTTTCTCATATATAATCACACTTATTTATTAGTAAGAGTTCAAAAGTCACTACTAATGATGTAATATATTTACTAATATCATCTTTTCTTTTTATTTTTATTTTTATTTTTATTTTGTACTCATTACTCAATTATTTATTAGTGAAAATTCAAGAGTCATAAATTATATTAATGTTAATTAATAAGAGTGTCTTTAGCATAACCAAATCTAATTTTGTTCCATGTCATAAAAATAGTATAAAGTGAAATACTCAAAATACACATTCTTTAATTTGAAATAATGTTAAAGGTCTTATATTATTTGAACAGCCATAGTTGGAGGTGAGATCCTAATTAATTTTATTTCTTATATTTGGTATTGATCATATATATGAGATGAACGGTACATTGTGCGGGTCAACGACTAGTTCATTTAAAATCGAATAATATTACACTTCTCAAGTGACTCAATATTTGTTATCTCACATATTAAAGTGTTATTTATTTATTATATAATCAATTTCATAATTTATAAAATTACTTAATAATTAGTTATTGTAAATAAATTACATATGATAATTTCCGGATATAAATTGAATCAAAGAAAAGAAAAAAAAATAGTTAGATGTTAAATGAGTGTAAAAAAATATTTTTAATAATAATGTTAGAGTACAAACTCTTTATATATAATATTTATAATATATTTTTGTCTAAATTAAAGTGACATGATAATATTAGTTGGAAAAAACACTACATGACTTGTATATTTTGTAGATAATTATTCAAAAGTCATTTTCATTATGACCAATTTCTAAAAGTACGAGCTTCTAACGAGTTTCATAAGTAATTATAATTTTTTAAGATTATTCATATTTATTCCAAAGTATAGTCTTCATTTGACTTTAACCATTTGTATATCCCTAGTTTACACATTTTTATTCAAACATTATATATATACACACATATATTTTACTATTCACCATGAACAATTAAAATTTCACTTTCATTTTTTTAGTGTTATACTTCAAATACATTTTTAAGTCATGGACAATTATTTTTTTTAAAGGATTGAACATGTTTAAATATATTTTTAGTTATGTAAAATGACATTGTAATTATGATTTAGCATTTATAACTATCATTTTAACTGAAAAATATGACTGAATATTATTAATATGACTAAGAAAATGTGATTAAGTGTATATTTGGTATGACTTATAATAGAGGTAAAATAGTTTTTTTAATGCCAAAAACTTTTTTTAAATTTGTTTGATGGCATCCAGTTGTATTTTAAATAGAGATTTTCAAGATTAAAAAATAAGAAGTTATTTTGCCTATATTAAAGCTCAAAATTTGGGTTTTTAAAAGCAGAGCTTGGAATCATTTTAAAGAGTTAAATTGTCTATAATACCTTATTTAATTTAACAATATTATTTCATTTATTTTATAACATAATTTTAAAAAACTTGTCTAATAAAGTAATTTTATAATTTTTAATAAAAACTTTCACTTACAACAAAACACTTTATTATTATTATTATTTTAAATCAAAAGTTATACATATAAAAGCTCTATTAATAAAAACTATACTTACAAATAGAGGTGTACATCGGTCGGTTCGGTCGGTCAATCCTTATTTTTAACCGAACCGAAATTATTTGGTTAAGTAAATGTTCAACCGATTTAACCATATGATGACACATTACCATTAACCAACCTAACCATTATTTTTCGATCGTTTTTGGTTAATTCAGTTATTAATCAGTCCAGAATCTCAACAAATAACAATCTACATTAACACATTAATACAAATTTAAATTCATCAAAAAGACAAACATATATGTGTTTAATAATATAAGACAAATTTAAATTCATAAAAAAACAGTATACAGTTACACTCAGTAGAGGCAGAAGGTAAAAATTTTAATATCGTTTTAATTAAAAATATATATAATGTCAAATTATGGTTTGTAATCAGTTAATTGGTCAGATCAGTATACAAATCTCATAACCTTAATCAAACCGAAAATCGAAAAATTTAAAAATCTTAACCGAAAAAACTGATTTAATCACAATAACCGAACCATTATAAAAAAAATTGATCGGAACAGTTCGATTAATCGGTTAAAATCGATTAATACACATGCCTACTCACAAAAGATATATTTGAAAAGGTATACGAATTAGACTATAAGTAATTGTAACCGTCATTGTAATTGAGAAATATAACTATGAATTATGTCTGTGACTGACAGTGTGACTGAGTCGTATTTGTGACAGTGACTGTGACGGTTGCAATATAGTGATTTTGAGGTTTATTTTGATTTTGTAGAATTCATAATTCGAGAGAAGTTCATTGATGAAAGTTATTGGTGTGAATATTATTTGTATGTAGTATTTTACAAATTATGATTTGAAGCCTGGATGAAATATAAATTAATATTTGAAAATAACTGATCGGTAATTTATAAATATAAGTCATTTTTTACCTATATTTTGGAAACATAGATCAAGAATATGTAAAAAAAATTTCATTAAAATACTTTATATTTCGAGAGATATTTAATTTTTAAATTGAAATTTGGAAAAAAAAAACTCCAATTTTTTGTTAAAACCTGCATTTTTTTTTTGTTCCGGTGACAAATTTGTAATTATATTATTATATTATTTGATTATGTATATTTATGTTTTTTTTTATTATATATATATTGATTAAACTAAATGTGTAGAATCATTTGTGCTTGGATTAAATTGAAAAAATCCTAATGGTTTTTAACGTTTTAAGAATTCACTTTATATTTTTATTACTTTTTATTTTCATTTGATCAACAATGTTATGCCTCATTGTTATATGATGTAAATAATTTAGAAAAAATAATTTTTAAAATTTATTAATAGACCGTGACAGCTAGGGAAGGCAAAACGAATCCTAAACGAATCGAATTGTATCGAATCCTAAACGAATCGAATCGAAATGTGATGGATTCATATTTGATTCGTTTATTAAACGAATCCTAATATCATGATTCGTATTCGATTCGTTTATTAAACGAATCGAATACGAATATTCTTTTAGTTATGATATTATTTAATATCATAATTTACCATAATTGATTTACATTAATTCTTCATAAATATATACATATAAAATATGTAATTAATATATTTATTAAAAATACCTCACCAAATATCGAAAATATTATTTTTATATTATAATTAGTCATAATTTCTCGAATCTTAATTGAAAAATAACAATAACTAGTAAAAGAAAATAATAAAACGAATTCTAAATGAATAAACGAATCCATGAACTTAAATTCGTATTCGATTCGTTTATTAATTGACTCATTTATTATACGAATCCGTTTTTTCAAACTCGTATTCACTTTAAAGCGAATCGAATCGAACGAATAAACGAAACCTGACCCAAATTGCCACCTCTAGTGACAGCATCAAGAGTGGACTGTCCGAACATTTCATAAATTTCTCTATTTTTATTTTTTAATTTTTTATTTTTATAGGAAATTAAGGCTTTACTTTTACAAAATAGTTCAACCCCAATTATATAATAACAAAAAAAAAAATATATTTAGGGTTGAAAACAACTCATTCATTCTCATTTTTCAGTACAATCCAATTGATCTGCAAAAAGAAAAGTCGGTATAATTAACGGTGATGATAATACAATCAGATGTAGCATAAAATTTTACCCTGCACCTACAGTCACCATAACATATTTGTTGTGTATCATCAGCCGATACGAACATTACTCTGAGAGAAGCTAAAGGACGTCGTCGTTCTGAACGGGGAAATTAACAAAAAAAAAAAACAATTGAAATTAACAAGAGATTTCTGGAGAAACAAATAATGGCTCAGGATTCAGAGAAGAGGTTCACCTCGATCATGGATAAGCTCTTTCAGCCTCCCAAATCTACACCAAGCTCCTCCAGGTTATTTTTTTATTATTATTTTTATATATTTTTTCCATTGAGCGTTTGGTTCCCGAGAAAATAGAAGAAGATTTCGGAAAATATAAATAACACAAAAAAAAAAACTCATCGCGGTCTTATTTATGCATTTCTAGTCCCTTTTTTTTAGAAACTGAGAAAATAGATTTAATATTTTGGTTGATTCATTTTGTTTAGAGAAATTTTGAAGACAATAAATTTAATATAAGTCAATTACAGAGCATAATATTAACTTTTTTTTTTTTGCGTTTCTAAATTGTAAGTAGTAACGGTTCAGGGGTAGAAGAATTGAGAAGAGGCACAAAGCGGCCGAATCCAGAATCTGCACTAGCACTAGTGGAACCGAAAGCCATGCTGAATGTAATGGAAAGGTATCAGCATTCTTCAGCTTCGGCATCAGCTGGATTACCACAAACTCCGATTTGTAAACCATGGGACCGTGGCGATCTTATGCGGAGGCTCGCCACATTCAAGTCCATGACATGGTTTGCTAAGCCTAAGGTTTGATTTTTTATCCCCCAATCCTTTGTTGTTGTTCAGTTGAATGAATGTAGTGTATTATGCACTCTTTTTTACAAATAGTTTATTTGAGTATTATAGTTGTGTCATTTTGTTGATTATCGGATATGTTCAACTATGCCGTGTGTGTTTGTTTGCAATTCCATTTTTTTTCTTTTATAGTTTGTGGGATGTGTGTTTGACGCAATTTGGGTGCTTTGGTACAAAACCTTCCATCTTTCAAGCCTCAAGGTTTGATTTTTATTGTCCTTCTTTTACCTTCTCAAGTATTGTTTTTAAGTCTCAACATTACTGATTGTAAAATGTGGTATCAGTTTGCTGTGCAAATATTGTGATAGGATGTATTATCTTCAGTTAAGGTTTACATTGTTCAAGTCCTTTACCATTATAGGAATTAGTCCATCTTAGACTAAATATTGAAGTAAATTTGACAATTAACATGCCTAGCAAATTTAATTCTTTTGCCTTTACTGCATGCTTGTTGATGTAATTCTTTATAATATCCTTATTATTCGCTCACAGGGGAGGAAAGATAAATTCTCCTGATTCTACTTAATACTACATTTTCATATTCTTTCCTGTCATTTGTAGGTTGTAAGTGCTGTAAATTGTGCAAGGAGAGGTTGGGTCAATGTAGACACAGATACCATAGCCTGTGAATCTTGTGGGGCACGTCTCCTCTTTTCAACTCCATCATCTTGGACAAGGCAGCAAGGCATGTCATATTACTCTTTCATTACAGAGGCTATTAAAACAAAGATGTAAATTTTGATGCAGCTTTTGGTGTATTTTTATCTAAATTGGACTGTTTACTATGTGCAATCAGTTGAGAAGGCGGCCTTGGTATTTAGCTTAAAGCTGGATAGTGGACACAAATTACTCTGCCCCTGGATTGACAATATCTGCGATGAAACACTCGCACAATTTCCTCCAATGCCACCTCCAGTTTTAGTTGACAAGTTTAGAGAGCGTTCTTCTGCACTCTTACAACTGTTAGCTCTCCCTGTAATTTCACCTTCGGCCATTGAATATATGAAAAGCACCCAGCTGGAAGAATTTCTTAAATGGGCTTTAATTCTAGAATGTGGCAATGAATCGACAAGGGGCTCTCAAACTGATTCCCTTGGCAACCAATGTCAAGATCATTCTGCTAACCTGTATTATCAGGTTTGAAACTTGTTTGAATGATTTCTAATTATAGTTTATACTCATATATATGAGCTTCAGTGCATTTAATGTTGTTCTATCAGCCTCTATCATATATTGAATTTTTGTATCAAATGTAGTGGTTGATACTCTACATTCCTTATAGCTGAGAGGTTTTCCATTGTCTTTCCTTTTTTTAATGGCTTGTTGCTTTCCATGACCTAGATATTCATTTCATTCATTACCTGTGATGAAAGTCAGCTTGACTCCATCATTATTGAATATTGATGTTCAGATTACTTCTAATGAGTTAAGTCGTGCCTTGGGTGAAACTATTGTATCATTTTGAATCCTGCTTTTTTTTTTTTTTTTTACTTGCCATCAACAAAAATCATGAAATCTTTCAGTTATTGTTGAGTGTGTTTAATATTTATTGTCTTGATATAATTTGTGTGTATTGCTTCATTTTTACACTCATCTTTCACATTTCAGTGCAATAAACTAGAAAATGTTAATTGATAAGTAATCCATTATCTGCTGCTTCTGCTAAAACAGGCAGGTGATAATTGTGTGATACTGTGGCAATTATTTATGTGCTAAAAAATATCGGTGCTCTTCTTCTGTTTCTGAGGCAAAAAAGAAAAAAAAGTGAAGTACTGCGACAATTGCAATTTAGTTGAAGTGTTTCTGCATTCTTAGTGATGAGTGGTGATGTCATTTTCAGGCACAAAAGCTCATAAGTTTATGTGGCTGGGAACCGCGTTCGCTTCCATATCTTGTTGACTGTGAGGATGGAGTAAGTCAGTTTGTCAAAGATGTCACTGGACAGAATCCGAGCATCAATGTCCACTCTGCTGGTAGCAATGAAATTGTTGAGGTGACTGAAGACTCTGGGGCTCACAAGTCTGTTGTGTTGGATTGCAGGCTTTGTGGTGCCAGTGTTGGATTATGGGCTTTTTCTACAGTTGCACGTCCTGTAGAGTTTTTCAGGATAGTCGGATATGCAGAAGTAAATAGTGAAAACCGTTTTGGGACTGATGGGTCAGGAAATGAGAATCTTGTTGACAATAGGGGAGCTGTTATCAATACTGCCTCAAATGACGAACCATTGCATAAGGAGAGTTCATCTCATTTAAATCTGACGATTGCAGGGGGGCCCCCACCAACAAAACAGAATTTTAAAGCAACAATTTCTTTACCGGTCATTGGCCGTGCTTTAAGGGCTAAGTTCTCTTGTGATTATGATTTTAGAGATTATTCATCTGATCATCCAAAAGAAATTCAATCTGGATCCAGGAATAAGAATTTGCTTCTGGAAGGTAAAGACCATACTGAAAACAATCTTACTGGACAAATTGTTCAGGCTGAAGATACTGGGTTGTTAAGCAGAAGACAAGATGATCACGGATCAGATAGTTCTATAAATGAAGATACTCTTGGAAAGGAAAACAACGATCATATGCCAGCGGAAGGACCAAGTGTCACTGGGCAAGATACATTTTCCGGTGCTGGTACTGGTCATGCCATTATACACGGATCGGATAGTTCTATAAATGAAGATACTCTTGAAAAGGAAAACAATGATCATATGCCAGCGGAAGGACCAAGTGTCACTGGGCAAGATACATTTTCTGGTTCTGGTACTGGTCATGCCATTATACACGGATCGGATAGTTCTATAAATGAAGATACTCTTGAAAAGGAAAACAACGATCATATGCCAGCGGAAGGACCAAGTGTCACTGGGCAAGATACATTTTCTGGTGCTGGTACTAGTCATGCCATTATACAACATCCCACGGAAACCACACAGAATGTGATACTAGGCCATATTCAAAATGATTTGTTGCCTGAAAATGCTGCAAATGTTTATTCGGCTGAAGGGAAATTTGGTCGCACTGAAGCTACAGATTCTTCTATCACATTTCCAGATGCTAGTTTATCCATTGGAAATGGGATACATAGAACAAATGAAAGATCACTGATGATTCCATCTGATGATGCGGCTGTGGCTGGAAGTACTGGTAAGAAATATTGTCATTTGTGCCATAGTTCTTTCATTAATATTTTGAAATATTGTGAATATTATTCTTGGATATGAATAAATATATACTTAATTAGTCAATCCATTGTTTTTATGCTTCTGTGCTTGCTTTTTTCGTTTGTGTGGAATGAGATTCTTGCTTATTCTGATTGTCTGAGAAGTTCAGTGCACAGATTTCTTGCATATTTGACTAGATTTCTTTTTCGTTTTCCCCCTTTTTTTTAATGCGAGAAAGCATGCCATTTTCTTTCTTCTGGCAGTTATCCTCATGGTTCTTACTTGGCTCTTGGTGCGAATGTGCTGAGATCCCACATTGGTCAAACGAACTCAAGTTAAAAAAACTTAAATGGAGGCTTGGTAACTCTACCTAAAATGTGCATCTTTTGCATTAGAGCTCAAGGTCCGCAACAAATGATATGCAGGTCCTATTGGCCTGTATGGCGCCTCCTCACATGAGCCCATTCCTTCGACCCTCTGATCCGGTGGTACAGCCCGTGCTGGCCCAGTCCGGTGAAAGCCCCAAAGTGGCCATGTTGGAGACGTAGACGATGAGGACTTCGGCCTTCGAAGGGTGGGGGATTGTTGAGGATTGAGATCCTACATCGGTCCAGTGAACTAAAGTTTAAAAAAACTCAAATAGAGCTTGGCAATTCTACCTAAAAGGTGCATCTTTTGGGCTAGAGCCCAATGTCCTCAACAGAATGACAATGTTTCTGCCTTTTTCTTTTGCAATTTCACCAGTACATTGTTCTTATAGAGCTTTAGCATTATTTCTAAACTATTTCTTGTTTGTTTTATGTACATTTGCTTATATCTATATTTCTAGTATTAGTAGTATATGTATTTAACAATCCCCTCTATATATCAATGTTCGACATGAAATTAGTGATTCTAATGTGGTCGCTACTGTTGTGAGCCTAACCTTTCTAACTCCTCATCAAACTTTTTGAAGCATATTGTATTCAGAATTCTAATTTTGGCAGTTTGACTACGCCTTTCTAAATCCTTCATTTGGTACATGTGGATTGTTAGCAAGATTTTTCTTTAACCATGCCCCTCTATTCCAGGAAAGGATCCAAAGCAACAATGGGAAGATAATGCAATGAAGTTTGATCCAATTAGGCAGCACAGACATTTTTGTCCATGGATTGTATCAACAGGAGGTGAATCACCTGGATGGCAACAAACTCTTTATGCTTTACATCGACAGAGAGAGGGTTCCCCTTCATCACCTGCAAAATCTCCTCCATCCTCCTCAGTGATTAAGGTATATCTTGACTTTGATTATTATTAGTTATCATTTCATGGTGATCATGATGACCAAATGGGCAAAGGGAATGAGATTCATCCCTGCTTTACTCGTTTTGTTATGTACAACAATTTTTTTTTTTGAAAGATGTCATGTACAACGTAAGCCTGTATTGATGTGGGAGTTGTATTGCCAGTAAAACCTCTTGTTCCCGTTCCAATTTGTTCATGTATGAAGATAGTGTATATGCAATGGTGGCAAATACACGTGTGGTGCCTTTTTTTTTTCCTGAAAAAGATTTATACCTTACTGCTTGTACTTTTGGCAGGTGGACGATCCCGTTGCCTCAGTCAGAAAGCTTTTCATGTCTCCTGTCTCCAAAAGAATGAAGTCGACTCTTGGGTCAAGTTGAAATGTTGACTGGTGGATCTGTTTATCTGGGTTGCGATGGATTTCCAATGGAATCTGGGATGAGACTCCCTTCTCTCTTATACAGTGGTATGCATAGGACTCGCGTCGTGTCCATAGAAATGTGTTATTTCCCATATTTTTCACCCTGATCTACGGGGGCTCCTTGTGTTTGTCAAAGTTCAAGCATTGTAACAAAGGTTTTTGTTTTGGTTTTGGTGGATTTCAATTGAGTTTATTACTCACATGAGATTCATCTCTCATTACACAAAATTGAAGGAACAAGAAAGAGTTTCAAACCATTGTGTTATTCCATCAAGCCACAATTTGTGAAACCGCGTGCTGCCACAACAGCTCTTTTGTCTCCTATTAGCTTCGCCACTCTGCTCACTAACAAAACGATTTTTGATTATTTTTTTTTTTGATATTTTGAATGAGATTTAGGTTATGAGTGATTCATATTTTTTTCGTGAATATTTTCAAATTATATATTTATATACTCTAAATGATATCCGGGTTAATAAAAAACTTTCTCTCAAAGTACACCCGTGGAAATGGAAAATTAAAAAGAAAGTTTTTTGTATCACATAGGAAAGGAATTTAAAGCTAAATGGAGGGAGATGTGTTAGCATAGAGGCTCTCTTTAAGTGCGTCCACGTGGGATATTTTACTATATTACTTGTATGATACATGCGTTTGCTTGTTATATAAAATCACTCTCAGCCAACTCCAAGTGGAATAATGAAATAAATACCTTCTCAAGGTACTCTTAGTTTTAATTTACTTCAGTTCAAATTTTTCTTTAAAACAAACTAGTTTAGTTTTAATATTTGGTAAAAGTTGATGATAAGTCATTTAGGGATCGATATTTTACTACATTTCTTCTGCGATACGTGCAGTTGCGTGTTATAATCGTCATAAAGGCCAATTGTTTTAAAAGTGTCATAAATCCATGTGTCATGAGAATTTATGACAGTTATTTTTGTTGACATCCAACTATGATAATATTATGTCATTATATTATGTCATTTGTCAATTATTAAATCACGACATATATCTAGACCCGGCCACGGTTCCGGTTCCAATTTCGAAATCGGAATCGTGGCCGACCGGTGGAACCTCGACCCCAATCCGAACCGGTGGAACCGTAGGGTTCCAACAGGAACCCTACGTCCCCAACGGCTAGTTTCCGTTGGGGGCAGGGCTCCCTGTCCTTAATATAAAAAAAAACTGTTTTAAAAAAAAAAAAATATAAATTACTAATATATCCCTAATAACGGTTATATTTAGGGACATTTTTGGTATCCAAGAAATTCTAAAACTCTATAAATATGATTCATTTTTCATTATTTCAACACACCAAATTCTCAACTCTCTCATTCCTACAATTCTCTTATTCTCAATTTCAATTCAT
This sequence comes from Zanthoxylum bungeanum, assembly GCA_019454045.1. Lineage (NCBI taxonomy): Eukaryota > Viridiplantae > Streptophyta > Magnoliopsida > Sapindales > Rutaceae > Zanthoxylum > Zanthoxylum bungeanum. The sequence continues at coordinate 1,166 of SKCR01007430.1, read as the reverse complement.
ACAATTCTCTTATTCTTATTCTCAATCTCAATTTAATTAGTTATTATCATTCGCAATTAGTCAATTTTCTTAAAATTATATGGAACTACGTGAGCTTTGATTCCTCTCACCCTTGGAGGATACGTAGGCAACTTAAATAAGATAAAAATTTAAGCTCAAGCTCTTCAATGTAATAATTTTATTTATTTATAAAATTAATCTTATTTATTTTAATTTATTTTCAAAATTTTTTAAAAAAAAGGTTCGGACCGGTTCCACTTAAGTGTGGAACCGGAAACCGGCCGGTTCGGTTCCGAACCGGAACCGAACCGCCGGCCGGGGTCTACATATATCTATCATAAATAATTGACATTTAACAATCATTAAAAGATGATATTTATATGTCAACAACTAATGATAATTTGCTATCATAAAAATGACAGAAAATGATTTCAAATTTCTATTCGGTTAGACAAAAATTGGCCAGCAAAAAAATAGGTGGGAAATCTTTTAAATAATTTTTATTTTTTTGGGCAACTTTTTATTTTTAGATTTTTCTAATATTTATTTTCATTAAACTAATACCACAACACACACATATTCTTAATACAATACTCTTAATAAGTATTCACCACATTAGTTAATTCACTAATTTATATAATGGAATGAATAAAATTGATATATTCAATTCACACTTAATCCATTTTATTCGTTTTTCTTTAATATTGATTTACTTCATGAGTATTTTAGTAATTGTTGACGGGTGATTTTCATCCCAGTGGCAGTTTCGAGATAACTCTCCCGAGAGTCCGAGACAATCCTTATTCAATCTTGAATTTGTTTGGTTATGGGAAACCAAAAGCAAATATAGCGAAAGGCAAAAAGAACACAAAATCGACAAAGAGAGTTTAACGTGGTTTGGCGGAGCGAGTCCAACCTACGTCCACGGGCACAAAGTGTGGTGTTTTTTTAATTGCCAAACCGAGCTCGACCGACCTATTTCTGGAAGGTCTAAGAAGAAACTGAGCCGAGTGTTTTCTTTGTGTTTTACAAGTAGTGCTATTTTTTGTTTACAAATTTGGCTATCCCTTACAAATGAAACTAACTTCTCTTTATATACTAGGAGAATTACAACACTATTCCCATGCTTCCATGATGTCACTCACGAGAATCTCCGGCTGACTGAC